>ML790771.1:308911-347083 GCA_009831015.1 Picea engelmannii | reverse complement strand
GGGGTTATATACTTCTAACATATACCATTACCAATTTTAAGATTAAATTATGAATATAAAAAGAAAAATAAGGTTTATATGCTTCTAACATATACCAATACCAATTTAATTTCACAACAACTAATGCTAATTTACCCGAATACATGTCGACATCAATAAATTTGCTTACTCAATCTAAAGTTAGATCCTCTCATATATATAACTTGCTTTTTCATCACGATGATTTCCATCAAGATAATCACATTGATTTCACATACTTCCCTATTTGACAACAACGATTTATTTTTCGAAGCCATACTCCAACATACACTGATCCAGGAGGATCTCCACTTCCAATGAAGGAGTCTCAAACAAATTTTTGAAGCATTATGGACAAGGTGTATTACATTTTACACATCAAGGCTAAAGCTCATTAAAGTTTAGGTAAAGGTAAAATGATTAATACTTTTGAGCATAATGTGTGTTAGAACTAGAAGTAACCTCTGGATTGCGGCAAAGGGAAGCCCACTACCCATCACAGTTTTTGGTGGATGTTGGTTTTATATGGATGGAGGTCAATGGAAAAAACTCAGAATATGAATGATGTTCAACACGGAACTGGACAGGAAATGTACAGGGAAACAAGGGCCACAACTAACTTCAGTCAGTGAATTGAGTTTAAGTGTGAGCAGAGGGAAGACTTAGTAAGAAAGGTGGACAAGGTTGTTATGAGCATTAGGCCTTCAACCAGCTTGGAGAAGAAAAACTCAGACTCAAGATCACTCTTAAGATCAAGTTTTAGGCATTAAAATGTGTCCAAACAACATAGTCGCAACAACACAATGATCAAACCTACATCACCATGCTACTGCAACAACTCGACTAGATCCTCCATGCCAGAGTGTTTTAGCATAATTTGTACAAAGATATGAAAAGAGGTTGACTTCTATTAATCTGAAAGTCTCAAAATGATTACATAACCAGAGAACAACTCTGGAATCACGAGAATTACAAGATGGGAGCTCTACTCAACCATTTGATGACCATAACAAAATATAAAAACTACTTATTTATACTCAGAACAGTCCCCGACTATCATGAGAGTGATCGGATCACTACATTCAAAACTTTGTGTCTGAGCAGTCTTCTGTCAAACTATGCATGTATCCCTCTGTCATACGTGAGCTCAAATCGGCATGGGTCTACAGGAGAATCCGTCCATGGGGGTACCTCAGGCTGACAGCTCAGTCCCCACGTTTGGGCCTTCCATGCCTTCCATTTATGGATTGAGCTAAGGTTTCAACCATCGGCTCTACTTTCATTAACTTCCTTTTCTCAGGAGATCAACGAGATTAAATGCTCAGGGGGCGGCCATGTGGTGCTCTCGGATAGGACACCATATAAACACACGATTGCAGGGCTGCTCAAAAGCAGTTTGGGCTCAGACTGCTTTAGGGCCCGCAATCCATCTCCTTTCACCACATAGAACATTTGACTTGACATGGTTTCGATTGCGGGACCGCTCAAGAAAATTATCGCCCGAGCATGTTGTGTCCCCGCAATGGACTATGGTTGTCGATATCATGATCTTGGGTGAGGATTTATGATCAGTGGCTCAAATATTCCCTCCTCATATAAATGGATCATATCTTTCCCTTTCTAATCGACAATCGATATTTTCTTCGCGATTTGGGCTTCAGACCTTTCAAACTTCAAACTATATTTTCCCCAAGAAAAACCTCCAGATCTAGGGATCTGATGACGCGTGGCTCCTGGATTTGGATGGGCAAGATCCATTTTGGGTCTCCAAGATCCGGGGAAAACAAATCTCAAACCTCATCTTCCTCCATGTGCTTTTACCCAGAGCTGTGGATCCGATGACACGTGGCTCTTGTTGATCAATGACTCAAATTCACTTTAGACCTTCAGAACTTCGGGCACTTCGGTACTTTGGGCACTTTGGCACTTTGAGCACTTCAGTTCTTTGGGAGGCACTGCCGCTAAGATCAATGGCTCCCTTCTAACTTTGAGATCAATGGTCCACGACTGCTTCGAGAGTTCGAGCTTTGGCTCTTCAGAGGCTTTATGCACTTCTCACTTTGAAACTCTCGAAGTTCATTTCCCTGAATGCTTGGATCAACTGCCACCTTTCCCCTTCAAATTCAACGTCTCATACTTACTTCAAGGTTTCAGGACTTCGGACCCTTAGCTCCGGCGCTATACTTTTCACAACTCTATAGTTCTGAATACCCAGGAGCCACTAATCTGAACTTCATAGGGGACTTCCACCATTGAAAATGGATCCCGTCAGTTTTTATTTTAAGCCCAAAATGAGTTGCTCTGCATGCTTCACTCGAATGCTTCTTTTGTAGACCACGAATTCAGATGACCTGCTTCCCTTGACAACTATATGTGATAACATTTGGCTCTACAGGGGATTGCATGCTCCCTGCGAGCTACCAATAACAAGTAGTTCCAGTTGCCTTCTGCATTGGGCTATGGAGTCATGCTCAAAAAACATCTTGTTGAGGATTAAAGGTCGGCAAGCACACTATCCTAAAAATGAAAGAAAAATACATGGGCTCCAGGAGGATCTTATTTATGTACATTCCTAGACTAATTTATTTTTACAAAGCGCTAGGTGAAAGCAAACTTCCACCATAGCCATTCAAGCAACTCCCTAGCTACAAACGTGTTTACTCTGTCACTAATCAAATAAAAACAATGCAACTCTGACAGCAAAATGATTACGCTTTTCAGCTCTCCTCCCAGTGTTGAAGATAGGATAAATCTAAGCGGCTCCCGGACATGAAAGAAATGAAAATCCATGTACTCCCTTACAGGTTCATAGAGAAAATGATAAAATCCACTAGGCTAGTGACAGAAAACATGCTTTGTCTTACAGTTTCTCACACATGGTTGAATGTCTCTAGCAAGCACGGGTGAGCGAACAACTAATGCAGGCTGACTGATCCCAGGTGATGGTTGCTCATTTGTAGGCTCTAAGTAGGATATGAACTACAAATTTGGTTTTCCCTCTTCTTCTTCATGACTCTCCCAAAGATCAAAATCATAATCATCATAAATAGGAACCATGGGAAATCTCTTCTCTTTATCATGCTCTTGAATGTCTTTTGCAGGCCCCGGATGGTTGATTTACACACAATGTTTTTCCTCAATGAATAAAGGAAAAGTCTCTATAGTGAGGTCTTGGAAATTTTTAAAATCTGAAACATACAACTCCATGTATATAGCCATAGGATCATGAATCGTGTGACAAAATCCTGGTTTCTTTAGAAGACCAGGTTGCTCCTCTGTAAATGCCTCTCTTCTTGTAAATAAAAGACTTCCCTGTTCTTTTGAAAACAACTCTTGATCATCAACAGTTGCAGTCTCTTCTTCATAAGAATGATCATAAGATAATGGTGCAGCAATATTTAAAACATCATAACTATGATCAGCCAATAACGTATAGTTATCTATGCAATCGACCACTGCTACATGCTCAAAATGTCCCAGAAACTGATCATAAGATGGATATGCATTCATGCCCATAGAATCTGGAAATATGGAAGGATTTTTTTCCAAATTTGAGTCACACCCACATTCCTTGTTGTTGTTCTATCTCTAATTCATACTCACTATCTTCTTGCTCAGAATCTGAAGCATACTGGCAGTCTTCTTCCTTAGGAACATGCAATTTTTCAATATATGCTTGCATATGAACCCCCTTGCTAGCCCTAATGTTCTCTTCAACCTCTTCAACATATTCAAACAGGTGTATTAACTATGAATATTTCCTCTCTCTCAGGAGAAGGAACAGCTCTAGATGTTGAGCCATGACATAGTACACCATGCCAACAGTCTATGTGGATCTGATCTCCATAGGCATACTATGATAAACACTATAAAACCTCATGTTGAAGATAGCCAAGGATTCCTCTTCCCCTCTCCTCAAGGCATTAAACTCAAACCAGTATTGATCACAGGACTTGTTCTCACCCCAACACTTTAAAAATTCATGGCATATCTCAGTTCAGGAGCCAATAGAACCGGCTTCCAGACATCTAAACCACACAAAAACATGTCCAGACAAATAATGTGAGAAAAACCTCATGGTAACATCCTCATGAACAATCTCAAATTGATCAAAAAAGTTCTCAAAGGCCTCCAAGTGCCTCTCGGCTGTAACATGGTCTTCTCCAAAAAACTGAGGAAGATACTCAAAGGAATCAAGAGGATAAAGGTTAAGGTGATATGGAAGCCTCAGAGGTTTAAACAACTTATTTTTTATTTTAATTTGAAAAGAAGTGGGCTGATCATGAGGACTAACGAGTTGATGGAAAGGATCAACAGGAATAATGGAGAATAACGAGATTTGAGAAGACTGTGAATTATTTTCAACCTCCTCAGGGATACAAGGGTGATCAATTTCAAGACGAGATGCAATACTGATCTCACTTTTATGAATAGGCAAAGGTGAAGACACGAGATCGATATCTACAACACAAGAAGAGGGCATGTTTTCTTCTTCCAAAGATGGATAAATAAAGGAAGGCCTATTATCATCTGAATAGACAAAGAAGAGGATATTCCTCTTTATATGTGAAGGGAAAGAGAGAAATGAGTTGATAAACAAGAACAGGATTTCATGAATAAAGCTCATAAACTGATACATGGTCTTCGCCTTCGGTATGGTCATTTTTCTATCAATGAGATCCTCCCCAGTGGATTCTTTGATTGTGGAGTCGCCATGTGCAAGTTGCAATCTTCAATGATTCTGATGTCTAATGCACCTTCAAAATTAGAAGCTCTGTGTCGTTCTATCCCAGGGAAAAATATGCAATTTGTTCCCTAATAACGGTGCCATGAATGTTATCACTAGAAGTCACCTATGGATTGCGGTAGAGGTAAGCCGAATACCCATCAGATTTTTTGGTGGATGTTTCTTATATATGGATGAAGTTTAATGGAAAAACTCAGAATCTGAATGACGTTCAACACAGAACTGGACAAGAAATGTACTGGGAAGTGAGGGCCACAACTAACTTCATTCAGTGAATTGAGTTTAAGTGTGAGCAGAGGGAATACTTATTAAGAAAGGTGGAAAAGGTTGCTATGAGCATCAGGCCTTCAAGGAGCTTGGAGAAGAAAAAATCAGACTCAATATCACTCTTAAGCTCAAGTTTCAGACACTTAAATGTGTCCACACAACAAAGTCACAACAACACAATGATCAAACCTACATCACCATGCTACTGTAGCAAATCGACTGGATCCTCCATGCCTGAGCCATTCAGTGTAAGAGGGAAAAATATCACAAGGAAACTAACTAAAACTGGTCACGATACCGCTACAATCAAACCTACATTACAATAGCATAACAACCCTCAACTAGATCCTCCATGCCCGAGTGTTTTAGCACAGTTTGTACAAAGAGATGAAAATAGGTTGACTTCTATTAATCTGAAAGTCTCAAATCGATTACATAACCAGAGAACAACTCTAGCATCACAAGCATTACAAGATGGGATCTCTGCTCAACCATTTGACGACCATAACAAAATATCAAAACTACTTATTTATACTCATTATAACAGTCCTCGACTATCAGGAGAGTGATCTGATCACTACATTCAAAACTTTGTGCCTGAGTAGTCTTCTATCAGACTATGCATGTATCCCTCAGTAAGACATGAGCTCAGATCAGCATGGGTCTACAGGAGAATCCATCCATGGGGGTACCTTGGGTTGACATCTCAATCCCCACGGTCAGGCCTTCCATGCCTTCCATTTATGGATTGAGCCGAGGTTTCAACCACCAGCTCTACTTTCATTAACTGCCTTTTCTTGAGAAATCAACGAGATTAAATGCTCAGGGGGTGGCCATGTGGTACTCTCAGATAGGACACCATATAAACACGTGATTACGGGGCCGCTCAAAAGTGATTTGGGCTCATACCACTTTAGGGCCCGCAATCCATCTCCTTTCACCACGTAGCACATTTTAATTACCATGGTTTCGATTGTGGGACCGCTCAAGAAAATTATCGCCCGAGCATGTTCCGTCCCCGCAATGGAATGTGGTCATCGATCTCGTGATCTTGGGCGAGGATTCACGATCAATGACTCAAATCTTCCATCCTTAGATCAATGGATCAGATCTTCCCCTTTCGAATCGACGACCGATATTTGCTTCGCAATTCGGGCTTCAGACCTTTCAAACTTCAAACTATATTTTCCCCAAGAAAAACCTCTGGAGCTAGGGATCTGATGATGGGTGGCTCTTGGATTTGGATGGGCAAGATCCATTTTTGGTCTCCGGGCTGCGGGGAAAAAAAATCTCAAACCTCCTCTTCCTCCATGTGCTTTTACCTAGAGTTATGAATCTGGCGACACATGGCTCTTGTTGATCAATGACTCAAATTCACTTCGAACCTTCGAGACTTCGAGCACTTCAGGACTTCGGGAAATTCAGCACTTCAGGCACTTCGGTGCTCTGGGAGGCACTGTCGCTAAAATCAACGACTCCCTGCTGACTTTGAGATCAATGTTCCACAACTACTTCGGGAGTTTGGGCTTCGTCTCTTCAGAAGCTTTATGCACTTCTCACTTCGAAACTCTCGAAGTTCATTTCCCCAAACACTTGGATCAACATCCACCTGTCCCCTTCAAAATCAATGGCTCATACTTATTTCGGGTTTTGATACTTTGAACCCTTAGCTCTAGTGCTATACTTTGTGCAACTCTACAGTTATGAATACCCGGGAACCGCTAATCTGAACTTCACAAGGGAATTCTGTCATTGAAAAATGAGCCCGTCGGTTTGTATTTTAAGCCCGAAATGAGCTGTTGTGCATGTTGCGCTCGGACGCTTCCTGTGTAGACCATGAATTCGGATGACCTGCTACCCTTGACAACTGTATGTGATAACAATGTTCTCATGTATTTTTCATTTAATTTGTAAAAAGGAATTTAAATTAAGTGTGAGAATCCATCTCACAATTAGTTTCCTAGTTTCAATGGAAGATGAGAATCTCATGAGTTGTCTTGAGATTCTTCATCATTATATCCCAAGTATTTTCCTAGTCTCAAGGGGAGGTTAAGAGTCTCACAGGTTGGTTTGAGATTCTTTCTCATTTTTTCCTTGAGTTGTTATTAGATCCTAAATTTATGGATCTTGTCTCCTTGAATTATGGGGAGAAGGAAACTAAATAAACACCTTATGTAAGCTATGGACATGAGGCCCCTTTAAGGGAGCTTGGGAGAGTTATGAGGAGCTTGCATAGAGATATTAAGAGAGCTTGGAAGAAAAACAATTTAGTCCTTCTGGTGTCTGAAGGAATGTCACTTATGTAAGAGCCTTAAGTTCTCTTTGTATAAGAGAAGGTTGCTCTGGTATTTTATCCCTTTATGGAGCATGTGACACATTTTGTGAGAAGGTTTCATCCCTTTCTAAAGGAAGGATAATAAAGTGATTTGTATTCCAAGAAGATATGGAGATGTAGCCAAAAGAGTCTCACAAACTCCATTATCACATGGGTGTCAAATTACATGTGTGAGTTTTGATTGTATTTTTGCTTGACTAAGTAGAGATTTAATTACACATATGCACCTAATGATTACAATTTTCTCACTTTCATATGCATTGTTAAGAAATTATTTTCTCATGTTCACATGAAATTAATCATTAGTAAAAGATCTTCGTCATAGATTTTTGTAGAGAAGGTTCTCACAGAAAATCTTGGATCAAGTGGTATCAGAGCATGTCTAACTAGTTTTGCAAATTGGCAATAATCATGGGCAGTAAGATTAGGTACAGTACAGTTTTCTTGGTTGCAATCTAAGAAGAAGACAACATTGAAGGGGGAATTCACTGATTTTGGAGTACATGTTGGTAAAATTTAGATTTTTCTTTCAATATTTATTTGTCTTTAACAATTTCAATTGCATTTGAAACTAGATTCCAAGATGCACCAAAAGATAATTTTGTTTTCTCAATATCCATCTCTATTTATAAGATATCCATCCCATAAGAACTGGATTTTGTATAGTCATGTGATATGCAGTCACTAAAATGCAGATTGCAGGTAACATACACAACAAATTTGGGCAAATGAAATGGCGTTGGAAGCTCTTTTAGATACGAATGAAATTCCTCTCATTATTGATATAAAAAATCAATGTTTAAAGATAAAATGTTGTTGATACAATTCGTCCAAAAATGGGAAAACGAATGCTGAAAATGAAAAATGACTTTTCTCTCATTAGAATATTTTGTTTTCTAAGATAGAGGTTGAAAATACAACGCCCAGATGGTTAAAACAATGGGTATAATTTGTTTTTTTATTTAACATCTTGAATTGTGAACTCACACTAAAGAAAATCGCCCCAAAAAGAATCAATTCGTTGTTGTACGAACTGCAAACTTCATACAGATTACATGACCTCTATGGATTTTTTTAGAGGGAATATGTTATCTCATTTATAAGTATTCTTGGTTATCTCAAATGGGTATTTTACATAATTTGATTTTGTTTCCTAGTTTATGAGATATCGTTGTTTGAAGTCACATAGTTCTGTAGACAATACACTTGTGCACCCCTTGTGTTTCAGGAAGCATTTTCTCACTCCACGAGTTAAAAGAGAGAAATTGTTTTATATAAAAATAAACATCTCTTTGAAATATCAAATTGGTCCTCGACAGAATTGATTTCATCCCATGTAACAAAAAGTTATGAAAAAAATTGTAGTTATGGTGTATAGTGCTCGGTTGTTTACACAGGACGCGGGTTTGTATATTTTATTGCAGAACGAAGTCATGGATTAGGAATTCATCCAAGAACAAGTTGGAATATGGTCAAAATATTTTCCATATAATCATTTTAATATAGTTTTTTCTTTAAAATGTTTCATTTGGTAACAAGGGGCATTTATCTTGAGATTTTTTTAGAGTGAGCGGCATCATATTTGTTTTCCTAAAGCTTCTTTGGCAACATTGAAAGACCATTATTGGTGTAAGACAATATTTTTAATGACTGCAATATTTGTAATCCAGGTATGTTGCAGGTAATCCCTCAAGAAGGGGGAACTTATAATTGTGAATCATTCAAAGGACTCAAAACCATCTTGTTGTTTCCTTGGACCACCCTGAAATTGAATAAGGGGGTCTATAGGACAATTTCATTTGAGTGTGATTCAAGCCATTCAAAGTAGATATTGAAAGGGTTGATTAACATATTTAAGTTAGGTTATCCTATTTTCTCCATTTACATTTTGTAAGTGCATATTTGAAGGCATTTGTAGAAGACAACCATGGGCAAAGGATTGAAGCGAGTGAGACTTCAAGAGTTGGAAGTAATCAACCAATGCATTCAAGCAGAGAATGCAGAGCTTAGAAGGCTTATACAAGTTGTATAGGATGAGAAGAAGAAATTGAGATTCATGTTTGAGAAGACTGTGGAGGAACAAGTTGGAGAATGTTCCACTACATAGGAGGCAGAAAGTACCTCCAAGATTAGGCCAACTTGTGGCCATGACAGGTATATTAGTTATGGTTCTTGTCATGAAAGTGTTGATGGTTGCACATATTTTCAGATAATAAAGTATTCTCTCCAGACACCAAGTAACCAAGGTGGTTTCCTAGAAGCTTAATCCTCATACAAACCAGGACAGAATGAGCAGTTGGCGATGACCAAGTGTCACACACAAGAATGGAGTTAAAAAACTACCCATGTTCAAATCCTTCCCTTATTAATGATGATGCTTCTTTTGGAGTTTTTCAAAGGCATAACAAGGGAATTGGATTGAAGTTGTTGAGGAATATAGGGTATAAAGGAGGAGGTATTCATATTAATGACCAATGAATCATTCACCATTGGAGGTTGTAGGAAGGCCTCGGTTTGCAGGATTGGGGTATGTTGAAGGAGAATGCTCAAAAGAAACAGAAGCATGTAATTCTTCAAGAAAAAACCTTGAATCATCACCAAAAACATCTAAGAAAAGTAATGGCACATCACTTTCTAAAAGTGATATATATAGCAAGAGATCTTGGATGAAATCAAAGTCTCCTTGAAAAGCTTTGGTTAACAAGAGTTTTGCAAAGTGTTGGAAGAGAAAAACTCCTTAGAGTGAAGGCAAGACGGGCATGAAGTCACGCAACTATTGCACTCACTGCAAAATGAGAGGAAATTGGATCAAGAAATGTTGGAAGCTCCATCCTGAACTTGGTCCAAGGAAGGACCAGCAAGTTATGCAAGTTGTACAACCTGTTTGCACGTAGATCGAGGTGTTGGAGCAGGGAGAATCCCAAGAGGCCTGTTGCAAAGTATGGTAAAGTTTATAGTCAAATTTCATGATTTTTCTAGACGGATCCAATGGTGCAGTTTTTTGGTGATCTGAGAAGTGAAATTTGAGAGCTATGGCTGAACCCATCACTGCTTGGCACACTTTACGAGGTAGTGTTGCACTCTTTAGAATATAGCCAAGTTTACAATAAAAATTTGTGGAATGACAAGATGGACCTATTTGTGTTGTGTATGTTGAGTTTTGAGCCACATATTGAGTGCCTTTGTGCAGAAAACAATGTAAGTCTCATTTAATTTTATTTTATTTTGCCTCTTTTTTAGAATTGTAAGAGAAAAAAAATGTACCCGCAGATGTTGGTGGTTTTGATGTTGCAACAGGGAAGAGAGATATGAAATTTACAAGGAATTTTTATCTATTCCTAAAGTGGGATCATGGAAAATAAGGGCAATGGACATTTTCCATGGTGCATATGATGTTGAAGTGGTCTGAGACCATGGTGTCTAACCATTAATGCACCTTGATGGAATTTTCCCTATTTATTATCTTGCACATGTTTGAAGTGGAGTATGGAAACCATAGAGTTTCACCACTAGTGCACAATTGGGTGCTTGAAAATTTACCTTAATGAGCATGTCACTTTAAGTTGATGTTGGAACATTGTAAAGAGTTTTTGATTAGTCTTTCTTATGTGATGATGAGAGTGAGAGGCATTTTGTTCTATGCCTAAACCTTGTTAGGCCTTGTTGGAAACATTGCAATGGGTCTTATAGTCATTGTTGAGAGCCATTATTTTTTCCTAGGATTGTTTTGGTAATCATTGTAAACTTGTCCATGACTGTTTTATAAACTCTTGGAAAGTATGGTCTTGCTTAAAACATTACAAAATTGTGACCATGTATTATCAGCTACATATTTGATTGATGCAATTGTTGACATCAACATCCTCATTGGGAAGTACAAAGGTGAAAAAGAGGAAGGGTGCGGCCTTTCAAAGACATTTGTTATGTAGATCAAGGAATCAACTATGGATTTGAATTAATGCATGTGTTTGCATCGAAATCCTCATTTCAAAGTACAAAGGTGAAGGATAAGAAGGGTGTGACCTTTCAAAGGCATTTTTTATTCATATCAAGGAATCATCTACAAATTTGCATTGATGCAAGTGCTGGCATCGACATCCTCATTCTGAAGTAAAAAGATGCAGGAGAATAAGGGTGTGGCTTTTCAGAAACGTTTGTTATGAAGATCGAGCAATGGGGAAGTGCATGGAGTGTAAGACTCTTCCTAGAAGTTGGTAAAGGTAGATACATACATTCAAGTTACATTTTATCTCTATACTTTTGGAGAACCAAAAGTGATTTTTGTGGGGAGGTTTGATACAGGAGGATCTCCACTTCCAATGGAGTCTCAAACATATTTCTGAAGAATTATGGGAAAGGTGTATTACACTTTACACACCAAGGATAAATATCATTAAAGTTTTGGTAAAGGAAAAATGATTAATTATATATTATTAAGACTTTTAAGTATAATGTGGTCATGTATTTTTCATTTAATTTGTAAAAAGTAAATTAAATTAAGTGTGAGAATCCATCTCACAATTAATTTCCTAGTTTCAAGGGAAGTTGAGAGTCTCATGAGTTGTTTTGAGATTATTCCTCTTTATATCCCAAGTAGTTTCCTAGTCTCAAGGGGAGGTTAAGAGTCTCATAGGTTGGTTTGAGATTCTTTCATATTTTTTCCTTGAGTTGTTATTAGATCCTAAATTTGTGGATCTTGTCTACTTGAATTATGGAGAGAAGGAAACTATATAAACTCCTTATGTAAGCTCTAGATAGGAGGCCTCTTTGAGGGATCTTGGGAGAGTTCTAGGGAGCTTGGAGAGAGATCTCAAGATATCTTGGAAGAAAAGGAATTCCGTCCTTCTAGTGTCTAAAGAAATGTTACTTATGTGAGAGCCTTAAGTTATATTTGTATAAGAGAAGGTTGTTGTAGGTTTTCATCCCTTTATGGAGCATGTGCCACATTTTGTGAGAAGGTTTCAACCATTGCTAAAGGAAGGATAATAAAGTGATTTGTATTCCAAGTGGATCCAAAGATGTAGCCAGAAGATTCTGGCAAACGTTGTTATCACATGGGTGTCAAATTACATGTGTGAGTTTTGATTGTATTCTTGCTTGATTAAGTAGATATTTAATTACACATATGCACCTAATGATGACAATTTTCTCATGGTCATATGCATTGTTAAGAAATTATTTTATCATGTTCACATGTAATTAATCATTAGTAAACTATCCTCATCGTAGTTTTTTGTAGAGAAGGTTCTCATAGAAAATCTTGGATCACAGACATACGAAAAAGTATAAACTTGCTTGATGGCAAGTATTTGACTTGCAAAAAATACACATATGTATTCACTTGAGAATTTCATAGTTTTTGAAGAAAAGAACAACATTTTATTTCTGTTTATAATTCTTTCAAGTAGAGAATCAAGTACTGTAAGAAAGAAATAAGAAAAAAAAAAAGGAATTTAAATAAAGCTAGTACCGTAAGAAAAAGATAAGGAAAAAAAAACATTTAAATAAAACATCAAGAATGAGCTAGAAAAAACAAAGAAAACACAAAACATCAAAGATTCACTTAAATCTAACCTAAAAGAAGCTTAATCAACACCGAGTTTCATCTTATATACTTCAGAAAGTGCCATTTTGAGCCTAAAATCGGTTGAACCCCACAAAAATCATTAGATAAATCTAATAAATAATTTGTTACAAAACTTGCAAAACATATTGTTAAGAGGAATTTTACTCACAATAATAGAATGTGCATATCTTCCTTGGAATAATCCAATGATGTTAGCCTTCAGATAGGTGAAACCCCAATTGAGTCACCAACTTATGTTGTGGAAACGTTTCCCCTGCGGATAGGTGAAACCCCCCTTGGATCAAGACCCATTTGATCCAAGATAGAGAGAAACAAATCGCTTACTACTTTCCCCCTATATCTACTCTCTATGCCAATAATCAGAATGAGAAGAGAAGGATAGAATACTTACCTCTTTTACATTGGTTTTCCTCATTTCTCCATCCCTTGATCTTGATGTCCAAGCTCAAGGAGAAGTCCTGCAAAGAACAAAGCAATACCTACTTATTCTACGATATATTTTCAAATAGAACATATCTATCTATGATGAAGTAGACAACAATAGAAATGCATATGGTGAACAACACAAGCATGAGGGGAATAGTCCAAGTTATATATTAATGTAAAGCAATCAATAGTGAAGCACTTACAATCTCAATCTTGATGTTGTAACATCTCCTCCAAACTCTCCTTTCCAACCCATTGAATGTCACAAAATCATAGGTATGATGCTCTAATATCTCCCCCTTTTTACTCAAGTATGGCCTCCATTATATAGGCATTGAGGCATCACAACCATAGGATAGTTTTTAGGAAGGGATGCATTCAAATGAGGATTTAGCTAAAAAAACAATATTGACCTTTCCTTGAATAGAAGGTAGCTCGAACCAATCTATTAACCAACTGAAATGTCTCGAAAAAAACCTCACAAAACAAGGCATGATGCTTGCAACTACTTCATAGCCCCCCCATAATTGAGCACAAGGAGAGACTATCGCTCCCCTATAACTAAGAAAGGAGCGATGATCTAGGTTTATCCCTCCTTGTGCATGGGAAGGGGGGTGATGAAGCTCAAACAAGGCCAAATTATCAAGGAAAAAGGTAGTATTTCACCCTCAAAATGGTAGATTTCCTCTTCAACATGTCTAGGGATTATGAAATACATTTTCTCATGGTGACGAAGTTGAGAAGCTTATGATACTTAAGTGCAACATTTGGTAGTGTGGCACTTAGGTGTGTAACACTTATTGATGTGCTTGATATCTATTCCTTATGAAAGGTGTCTTAAATCCTTTCTTCCTTTGATCCATATTTCATTTCTTCTTTCCATCCCAAGTCTTTTGAAAATTTGGCCTTCCTCTATTCTTATCATACAAATACTTGGCCTTTCTTATGGCTTCTTCAAAATTCTTAAGTTCATCAAACTAAATTTTATCCTTGTAGAAGGATGGCAATCCACTCAGAAACCTATGAATTTTGACCTTCTTGTCTCTAATAAAGCTCACATACCTGAGAAGTTCCCAGAAATTTCTCTCATATTCATCCACGGTCATGTTCCCAAGTTTGAGTTCAAAGAAATCTTGCATTTTCTTGTCATAATATTGCTCTGACAAGAATTGTTGCTGAAAATATTTCTTGAACTGCTTCCAAGAAATTATTTTCTCATCAAGGTGCTTAACCTGCTTCATTCATCCCACCACATAGATGTATTTCCTTGAAGATGGTAGGATGCAATTTTGTCTCTTGTATTTGATGAGTAGTTATGAAACTGGAAATATTTTTTCATTCCCAACAACCATGCTTTTGCATATTCACCGTTCTTGTTTTCCTCATCAAATGATGGTGGATTGATTTTCCTCATCTCCCCTTACAAGCTATCTAACCCATGTCTCCTTCTTCTATTCCTGATGGGAGATATTACTTGGATGCTTTCCAACCTTGAAAGTGCATATGTTTTTTTGGCCGAATGCCCTAGGGAATGATGATGTTGATGCCTGCTAATAATCCTTGACCATCTAGATCCTCCATGATCATCCCTCCTATCATGATACCTAGACACTTCCATTTGTTTGGAAATATCTTTATTCCTTGTTCCTGAATCTTTCTTGGCTTGATTCTACAACTTATTTATTCTTTGTAGTATCTTCTCTTTATCTTTCATGATCCTTTCATTATCGGCTCTATAGCTATGCTATTCTTTTTGCAGGCTTCTCATAGTTACATGTTCATGCTTGTCCCTTCTTCCATTAGACCTGGTCTCATGGAAGACCTAGGATTTCTTATTCATTGTTGTAATACCCTTTTGCATCATCCATATCTCTTATATGGTTCAGAATATTTCCATAGACTACTCGTGTGCCCCAAACAAACTTCTAAGTAAGGAGTTATTCCTTCTGGAAGTAATTTGGTGCCAAAATTTTACCCTTACTGTTTTGGCTGTAACTTTCTCATACGAGCTATGTTTTGCGAATAGTTTAGCTCATTGGATAATTCTCTTCAAATTATTTTATTTGAAATTAAAAGATAGAGTGTACCTTGGTACACAATGTTGTTTTAGGCTTTTATTGACTAAAAACGTCCTTCATGGCCTCAAAATTTCCCTGCAAGTTGATGACCTTCAAAAACCAAAAATAAATCGCATAAGATTTATTGTTTTACTGTGTTAATAGCCCTTAAATCTAAGCCATCAATCTCAAATCCCATGGAATTTTTAGTTGTTGATCCGTTAAGCCTTCTCTGGGTCCACAAATGAATTTGCACCATCGATCGTCATTTCGAAGCAATCTAGATTGTTGATCCAAGCTCAAAATTTTCAAAATTATCGACCCGACCATTGGTCGTTGGCTCATGCTCTTGGAAACTGATCCACAACACCTTGTTAAACCAACTGAACCGACCATAGACCATCATCCCGTCCCCTTAGAATTGATCGCAACACCTTGTTGCATCGACCGATCAGACTGTCGACCATTAGTCATCGACAATCCCCTATTAGTGGATGAACTCCCCACCATTTCGGTCGATCCAACCATTGATCATCGACTCTTTCTTGGATGATGTGGAAATTACTTATGTGGCCTGAAACATGGATGTTGACATGGAATGAAATTCCATCATGAGGTTTCAACTTGGCTGACATGGCATGACACATGGATGATGGTGTGCTATGACACGTGGATGATGACATCGCAGACACGTCATCGCCATCTTCCCTTCATTGGCCATCATTTGTTTCTCTTGGATGACCCGATCACCTCACTGAACCAGTCAACGTACGACCATCGGTTCATCATACCATCAGCCATTTCTCTTGTGCATTTGAAAACACTCCATCGAAATCAGATGATGCCCGACCATCATCCCATTACATCATTGTCCATTTCTCTTGCACGTTCAAAAACAGTTCACCGAAATTGGTCGACACTAGTCCATCATTCCATCGACCACTTCCTTTGGTCCTAACTCTTTGCCACTTCATCCAACCCGACCATCGGTCATTGACCCTCTCTCTTGGCAAATTTCCAACACTTATAATTTTTTACCAAAATCCCTGACGAATCTAAGTCGTCAATCTTCAATCCAAGAAGATCTTAACCATCAATCGACTTCCTTCAGACTCACGATTTTGTTCCTTTGCAAAATGCCAAAAAAATATCTTGGACGTTGATTTAATCAACCTTCCAAATGGTTGAAACCTTATAAATTTTAAATTTATCAAGGTTAATCTCGGTTGTTGATCTCACGATCAAACACGATCTTGACCATCCATTTACCAAACTTCATGTAACTCTGTAGAGACCATTAAAATTTGAAATCCAACCTTGCAAGTCAAATTTAAATCTATAGCCTGACCGATTGATTCCATTAAGAACCTTAGAGATTACTGAGTAATTCAAAATTTGAATTTTCCCATGAATTTGGGGATTTTCTCTATGGTTCTCCACCATTTTCCCCCAAATTTGCTCAAACCAACATCTGTATTAGCGAATTTACCCAAATTTGCATCGTTTCTTGGCCCAGGCATGTCTAGTGTTGAACCAAAATCTCTTATACCATATTGTAACATACCCAACCCCCAGTTGGGTCATGTCACTGCTAAAATGACCCAATAAAAATTTCTTATACCAATTTAAAATGCAGAAATAATACACAATATGCATTTCAAACTCATTCAATTGTCCATACTAAATAAAAACGTAATTAAAGTTGCTCTATTTGTGCACATCAACAACTAAGTTCAAATAGAATAAATTCTACCACAAAAAATAGATTTATATGCATTAATTATACTCACAACAAGTAGCATTTAACCAAGATAACTCAAAATAATTTTCAGAGCAACAATATTAGCATTTAACTTGAATTAACACAACAAAGAATAACACTTATCTTAAATATAGGCAACCCATTGTAGAGGACGAACGTTCCTCCCAACTGTAACCTTGTTTTTTCAGTTCTCAACAACAAGGCACCCCCGAGCTAGGGTTATGAATCCACAAGAGATGTTGGTCCCTAAGGTTGGCTAATGTCCCCCTTTTTAGAAATTAAACTCAAAGCTAATTCCAGTGCACCAACTCACTTCCCCTCAACCTACACAACCCAAGGGATGGAATCCCCCTTCAATACTTATAGTCCCTCAGGCCTTTCCACTCCCCTACAAGGCTTCCAACATAAGTTGGACATGAAAACTACTTGCTGGGACTTTAGGAATTCTACAACTACAACACAAATTCGCCCAGCAGCTAAAACACATGCTTCCTTGATGAATTTCTAACAACTTGTCACTCTCAGGTATGAAGCCTCTTTCTCCACAAATTTATAGCTCCAAACAACATTAAAACAAGTCCACAACAACCACCTTCAAGGTCCAACAGTCAGAACTCCATTGCTAGCCAGAAAACTCCATGTAAAAACTTATCTCTACGCAAAAACATGAATGTGCAAATATGGTCTCCTACCCATACGAATTTTTTCTCTTTCCATTGCTTGCTTTACTTTCACTCTTCCTCAATTTGATTGTACGTAGCCCCCATTCTCTCAATAACTATGGGATGTGACTCTCACACCCACCCTCTTACATGAATTCAATTATTGGGCTCTAGAACACTCAACAACTAATGGAAGGTTCATGATAAGAATAATTTAGAAATAAATAAGAATGAGTTTTGGTTTAATATATATGGGTAACTCTCCCCCTTGGACCCCTTCCCCCTCTTGTGGATACTTAACCTCGAATATCCATCTATGTCCATCTGTAGGCAGTGATACATTTTATTCATTATATTCAATTTACATCATTTACATATTACATTGCTTTGGCTCTCGACCATATCTACAATATACATCGCTAGTTTTGGGTTTGAAAACAAGTATGCTACATTAATGGAGGGTTGATGTAAGACAATGCTTCCCTCTCATGACATGTTAATTGTAATGTAAATATAGAAAAACAACCATCTATTGATTAGGAGGAATTATTCAAGGTAAATGCACAACTATGTATAATATGGTGTAAAAATATGAAATATACAAAATCTAATTAGCTTCAATATTTTATATTTTTTTATTTACAGAAAATTTTATGACCTCGGTTTAGTATTTAAATGACAAAATCACATTACAAATCACATGACACAATTATGTGGACTGCTTGATAATGATATTTAATTGTTAAATACATCTCAATGTCATTATAATATGCTTTAAATCCTTATTCATCACCTCTTTATGTTACTCTTATGTGCAAATGCCACTAATCCCTTGTTCACTTAATAGTCTGATGCCTAAAAATTTTTACAAACCCACATTGATTGATATAATTGTGCCAAGCATTAGTTATTCGATATCACCTATGTCAATGGAACATAATCTCTACACATAATATAGAAAGATACACCAAACCTAAAAATGACATAAGTAATGAGTCAATCAAAAGGCATGTATGAGACAAACACTTTCATGGAGGAGTAAAGTTATATCAAATGAAAGTAACATAAAATCATGTGTGTAGTAAGGTTCATGAATAACCTTTAATGAGCAAGTGAGAAAATATGCACATGCAATCCATCCATATTGAAGCATGATTTGAATCACAAATAAATATGCACATGCAATCCATCCATATTGAAGCATGATTTGAATTACAAGTAATCCATGGATGGGAAATGACCATTCATTAAGGAAATCATCAATAAAATCACTCAAGGATATCATCAAGATGTGGATTTGAAAAAGCATAGTTTAGGATGAGGCTAAAATATTAAAAATTAAAAATAGAAAATGTGGTCCCCAACCTTGCCAACTTAGGTTGGTTGGGGCCTAAAAATAAATATACATAAGTAATAAATAAAGAAAAACCTTTCCTACTCTATCTCACCATTGACCTAATATAATTGGTGGGAAGTTTGTACTGAACTATTTCACTAGGGAATTGATTATGCTACGATGACTATTAGGAGTAATTATCCGATAATGAAGTTCCCTTAGATATGGTGTCTAAGTTGTCATGACAATGATGCCACATTATCCTACGAATTTTATTATCTTATATTCTACAAATTATGTTGGAATTGATGCAGTGTCATGTCATTAATTTATTCTTAAACTCTATAAGCATGGAAATATAGAATGTTGAAATATCTTGTGTTGTGTTTAAAAGTGGGATGAAAGATACAATAAAATAAAGGATTGGGAGTCCACAAGGGAAGGGTGGACAATTTTTTGTAGTAGGTGGGGCTATAAAAGGCTAGACATTTTTTAGTAGTGCCTATACAGTGCATGTATTATATCTTCATTTTACAAGGGCTATGGGGGAGGTGGAGGGTCTTGAATGAAAGTGTCAAGAACTAGCGGTGTTGAATCGATAAATTTTGAATGATGGATGGGGTCGTGCAACAGGGGTAGTATATGGTAAGGGTAAGTCACAAGGTTGTGTAAGTGTGCCACAATGCATGGTAAGCACATAAGTTGGAATTGTATTTGATTCATATTCTACACATTATTTTTTACTTATGCTAATCATCTATATCAAGTAGTCACACATTCATGTATTTGATAGTATAGCGTATTTGATAGTATAGCATGCCATCTAATTTATTTCTAATATTTTTTAATGACTAATGATGCACTTCCATTCAAGTAGGGTGCTTTGGTTTCTTGTCAAGTCATATTGTTGTAACTCGTCAAACAACATGTGGATACCAATCATCTCATCTCTATATGGATATATAAGTGACTTGTTTCACTAGAAATGCAATATATTGGGTTTGAGTGCATAGATATTAAATGATGTTGACATTCCTCTTAAGAATATAGTGCAATTTCTTTGCATCCACATAATGTCAGGATTAGGAATGGAAATATTGAGTTGTTGAGAACCCTATTTAAATTCCAATATCTTCCTTTCCATGATAGTGTTGACATATATATCTTTCATTGAAGGTTGTCTAAGTAGTACTTTATAAACATTTTCTTCAATATCCATTTGATCCATGTGGATATCGGTGGGCACCCACCTTTTCCAACTGGCTCAAAACAAGTTTCTGGCAATTTTGGTAATTTACTATTTTTAGCAGTTTTTAACTTCCAGAGACGTTTTGAGGCCCTAAACGATGTTTTTTGGGAAAAAAATATTTGTAATATGGAGTTTCCTTCAATATTGCACCTAAAATGAATCTACACCTAAAATGAATCTCCTCAACGATACCTTTCCAATGGGCTATCATACACCTAAAACGAAGATCGTATGCAAAAGTTACAACCCCGGGAAGTTGTTGTACTAACTTACCCAAACAGGGCCCACATGACTTTTGGCGCTTCATCTCCTAGGGTTAGTTTTTTGGATGTCTAGGGTTTTTGGCATTCCTTCTTATTGTAAAAAGGCCTTCAGAGCCTCATTGTAATCATCTTCTTGTGAATGAGCACAACCGTCACATCTCTTCTTAGAGATAAGCCGCCACCATTCTAGCGAGTCTTTCACTCTGTATTTTTACAGTCTCTATACATTTATTTCATTAATAAAAATCGTGTATTACTATATCTCTGTGTTTATGGTTTCATCTCTAATATATTTCTGTTATATTATTGGATATCAGTGATATCTCTATGCATTTATTTATTATATCTCCGCTCACATTTTCTACCGAAAATAATCCGGATCAGTGGTATCAGAGCAGGCTGCTCTTGATTGTTTTTCAGTGCATGTCCCCAATGAGGTCTGAGTATAGAAAGTTGGGTCTAGAGATTGTCTCTCTTGAAGACAATCTCTCTCGCACGCCCAAGAAACCCTCCATGGTGGAAGAAAAGAAAAACGACGGAGAAAACGATCCTATAAACATGTTGCTTGAGCAAGCTCTCACGCGACAGAGGGACGAAATGATGGAGACTTTTTCCCACATCCTTCAATGACTATCAATAGAAAAAGGCACATCTTCATCAAACAACCACTTTGGAAGCACCTCTCCTTTCAAGGTACAGGTTAATTTTGATATTCCCGTACTTGAAGGTCAGATAGATGCGGATGCCCTAGACAAATGGTTAAATCTGTTAGAAGGTTATTTCTCTGTTCATAATTTTTCGACAGAGAAAAGATCACGTTCGCACTGCTTAAATCTCTTCCCCATGTCAAGCATTGGTGGGAAACTTATTGGGAGAAAAGTTCCACAAAGGAGTCTGGAATATATGGGGCCAAGTCCACTTGGGATTTTTTTGTGGATGCGGTAAAGGAACAGTATTACCCTATTGGAAACTATGAGGACCAATACATGAGATGGACCACACTGCAACAAGAGAGAGGCCAAGTAGTTCTGGAGTTCACAAATACCTTCCATACCTTAGGCATCAAGATGGGTATCAAAGACTCCGAACGAAATTTGGTTCTGAAGTACCGTGGGGCTCTACACAGATACATCCAAACTGAAACGGATTTTCTGGACATCTCATCACTCGGTGTTGCTTATCGATATGTTGTTAAAATTGAGCAGAAATTTAAGCACCAGAATAAATGGGAGTTCAGGTCTGCAAATCCGCAACAACCAAAGTATGACAAAGACGGCCCTAACAAACAGTCTCCCAAAAACCATTCCAAGCCACAGGAAAAGAAGGGTCACAGGAAGACGAAGAAGGACATCGGAAAATGGTGTGATTTCCACAAAAGCCCCTGGACCAACACCGATGAATGTCACTCAAAATAGTCATTGGTGGATGAGATCAAAGACAAGGATCCAAACCCTGATTCAGAATCTGATTCTGAAAATATTGGTAAAAGACAGATCATCGACGCAGACCCCACTGTTATTGTCATGACTGCAACAATTAAACCAGAAGAACCAATAGATCTTGAAGAGGGGGAGCACCTTTTTCATTCACAGATGTGGGTGAAGGGGACCCCGCTGCATTTTATTGTTGAAAGCGGAAGCCAGAAGAATCGAATATTAGCAGAGGTTGTCAAATAGTTGGGATTGTTGACAACACCACACCCACAGCCATACAACATCGGGTGGCTTCGCCAAGGACGAGATCTTTGTGTCAGCCAGCAATGTTGATTGTCATACGGCACCTAGCCATTCAAGGATGAGGTATTATGTGATGTTTCCCCACTGGATTTCTATGATGTTCTCTTGGGCTAGCCATATATGTGGAAGCGCCATGCTATTTATGAGTCTCGACCCCGTAGTGTCATTGTTACTTTGGGGGGTCATCTCTACAGAATACCAGAGGTATTTCCGACTATTGTTCCACCTAAACAGTGTTGCAAGGTAGTATCTCATACTGCAAAATTTAGCTTCTTCACAATCTGTTCAAAAGGGGAACAGAAGGACACTGCAACCACTACAGCCTCACCCCAAGCACCTTCTATCCAACAGAAGCAAGTCGAAAAGGTTGCAGCAAAGTGAAAAGATTCTTTCTCCACATTGTCCTCTCATGTAGCTCGACTTGTTGAACATCCTCAACCTCAACAGGTTCATGACATCCTTCAATAAGCTAAGCAGCGCAACTTCTCCAGCAAGGCAAGCATCTCACCAAGATCCAGATTCAATAAGCGTCTTTTCCTCTCCCCCGAGCACTCAACGCAATGGAGACCATTGCTTCCTAAGGAGGGAGGATTGATCTAGGTGGATATCGGTGGCCACCCACCTTTTCCAACTGGCTCAAAACAGGTTTCTGGCAATTTTGGTAATTTACTATTTTTAGCAGTTTTTAACTTCTGGAGCCGTTTTGAGGCCCTAAACGATATTTTTTGAGAAAACATTTTTTCAATATGGAAGTTCCTTCAATATTTCACCTAAAATTAATCTCCTCGACGATACCTTTCCAATAGGCTATCATACGCCTAAAACGGAGATCGTATGCAAAAGTTACGACCCCGGGAAGTTGTTGTACTAACTTACCCAAACGGGGCCCACATGAATTTTGGCACTTCATCTCCTAGGGTTAGGGTTTTGGATGTCTAGGGTTTTTGGCATTCCTGCTTATTGTAAAAAATCCTTCAGATCCTCATTGTAATCATCTTCTTGTGAATGAACGCAGTCGTCATATCTCTTCTCAGAGATAAGCCACCACCATTCTAGCAAGTCTTTCACTTTGTATTTTTACAGTCTCTGTACATTTATTTCATGAATAGAAATCATGTATTACTATATCTCTGTGTTTATGGTTTCATCTCTGATATATTTATGTTATATTATTGGATATCTGTGATATCTTTGTGCATTTATTTATTATATCTCCACTCACATTTTGTGCCGAAAATAATCCGGATCACCATTACCTAAAAATCATTGCATCAACAAACTTGCCAACTTTAACAATGATATTTTCAAAATTCCTTCAACCATTTCTAAATCGTCACTCATGATTAGAAAACATTATGTCCATTTCAAAGGGAGTGATTGTGATCTATATTTGGAAGGTTGTAATTATAACAATATTGGTACTGGAGTGTTGATCTACCATGCCACGAGGGACTAAAAATCCATTGAAATGTATAATAATTAATTTAATTGACATAATAAACCATTAAATAACTAGTATTATGGAGATCAGGATGATCTTCTTTATATCTAGATCATTTAATGAATTCAATACATAAATAATGATCTTAAGTGATGGAATGTCAATTTCGATCCTAAAAAGGACACTAGCAAACTACTAAATTTCTTTTGGGACATCATGTAGTCTAGAGCACATGAGATTGATCATCTTACTCAATCTGTGTCATATTGAATTTCAATGGTGATGCTTATTGGAGGATTTATGTGAGGTATATGTTACAAGCATTGAGCATGATCGCAAGATACTGCTATAATTCAAAACATTAAATATCTTACTTGAATTTAGATTTGTCCAAAATAACAACAATTTTTTCTTATTCTTGTCCATCCAATGGTGGGGTGACTATAGAGACATTGAGAGGGATTATATGAAAAAATTTGAATCATCATAAATGTATGTGGGTATACACATAGATGAGTGCATATAGTAATGTAGTTATTGATTTTGGGGAAAATGCAATAAGTACTATGTGGATGTGGTTTCACCCTTCAACACCTTGGATAGTGAAAGGAGTCATGCCCACCCATTCCACAAAACATGTATATAGTTTTATATGAACACTTGAATAGACAATTAGAAGTGGTATTTACCCACATTTCACAACAACAACAAAAACATCACTCTCTTATTACCTAGATTTTGCACGTACAGTGAGGGTTATATCTAGTTTGATAATTATGCTTTCATTGTGTAAACATTTTCCCATCCTAATATTATTACAATGAGATATCCTATTTTGAGATGTTGTTTAGGTGGATGAGGATTGGGAAGAGAGATCAATTGGGGAGGAGAGATAAAATGCATAGGAGATGTAATGGTTGATGCAAGTTGTTATGTGAGAATAGAATTGATAGTTTTGGTTAGTACAAGAGGTGATTACAACATGTCTAACAATTTAATGGTGGGTTTTATAGTGTTAATCAAATTGTCCCTTGTTGCATCTAATGCATGATAGTTATGCTAGTTGTTGCACCAAATATTATGGATAAATAAAAATGTATCAAGCAATTTTTGGCCATATACCTAATTATCATGGTGCATATTGGGATGTGGGAGATTGATACTCTATAGCTAGAATTCTTTGGGAAAATGATTCTAGAGGTAATATTGACAAATCATTTCCTTGGACTTCTTGGTAACAGACTTACCTATTACTGTAGTTTTTGTAGTTATTTTTCAATGTTGGAACAAAAGTAAGGGGCTATTATAATAGTATGCATCACACCATCATAAGACTATGAAATCCACTATAATACCTCTTTTTATATTGTCAATTTTATACCATTCATTATAATTTAGATTAATCCCGGTGAAAAAAGAATAGATTAACTACTAGATGCAATGAGCTTAAAAAATCCCTATGTCACTCTTTCAAAAAAAATTATCTTAATATATGATTAAACTCTATAATGGAGTCACCTAGTTTCTAGGGTATATGTGTCAGTGCAAAAATTCTAGTAGGTCACTAGATTATTTCACTCTATTCTTGCAAAACAAAATCCCTTTAACATACTAGAAGGTGGTTAATTTCACTTGTTGACATTCTCTCCATTGAAGAGTGTGATTTGTAAGGGTGCTCTTGAAATAAGAAATCTTAAGTTGATCAAGAGAAATACATTGTGGAAGGAGGTCCTAACAGTTATCCATTATTCTCATGTTCTTGTGACCATTGGAATATCTAATGTACAAAAAAATGTTACCAAGGGGAAGGTTTTCATTTTCAATAGCTAGAGTAGAAATGATTGAAACAACTAAATCCAAACCTAGTTTACAAATCTAGGAATGTATCAAACTAGTCTTATATACTTCAATAGAAAATGTGGATGTGTGCACAAGTGGAGGTGATAAGGGAGTATCTAAACTACAACCAACATTGTCTTTAAAGGCCCGATTAGGTACATAATTAACTTAACTTCTATGTAACAAGCTATAGATAGTTAATAGTGTTGAACTTATGCCTATACTAAGAGGGGGGGTGAATCAGTATAAGATGATTTTTAATTTATTTAACCATTCATAAATCATTCATTGGCACATATAAATTCAAGTCACAATGCACAAAATTTAATGTGGAAAACCTTATAATAGGAGAAAACCTCAAAAATTTATCTTTATAAATGTATTTAGGCACCAACCTACTGTTACAAAGCTTGTAGGAACCAACCTATTGTTACAAATCTTGTAGGAACCAACCGACTGGAGACACCAATCTCCTCAGTTGAGCACCAAATCAGTAACATATTGTGTAGGCACCAACCTACTAGAGACACCAATCTCTTCAGATGAGCACTAACTCAACAAGATATTGTGTAGGCACCAACCTACTAGAGACACCAATATATTCAACTAAGCACCAACTCAGTAAGACCTATATAGGAAGAAATCTAATATATTTATACATAGAGTAATTCTTACTTCACCCGCATGAATCATACTTCATGCATTTCACAACATAATCATACCCTTAACTTCCTTGCTCCAACGCCTCTCCTTGCTTCATAGCCCAGACATAGCTTCAAACCCTAGTCATATTTTTCCTTCATGCCCTAGTGAACCTCATAACATCATTCTCATAATATAATAATATATTGTAGCATCATAACCTCAAAAAAACTCACTTGTGACATCATCTACCTTAGTCCTTCATAGTTGCACCCTTAGAACTATAATAAAACTCCTCTTGCACACCTTTAGACCCCAAGAATACTCCTCATCTTATCGTGCGCAACTCAGATCTGTTTTGTGCACCTCGGACTTGATCTTCTTTTTATATTCTATTAAATTGTGCACATATATCATGTATTTATAGTGTTTATTTGCTCACTTTTAGGGTCGACCTATAAAGACTCATTGGGTCGACCTGAACTTTCTCGTTGGGTTGTCTAATAGAAAAAATCATATCTCTTCATTCCTAAGGAGTTAGAGGGAGTCACATATACCATTGGAAAGGTATCAAAACATTATTTCCAACCATATAACCTATGATCTCATTTGATTTAGGTATTTAGAGTAAAATTTCATTCAAGTATAGGGTATCCAAATTGAGCATCAAAAATACAAAAACAATATTTCCAACAATATCCATCTTGCAATATTTATTTTGGACATCTGTAGTATCCCCCTATATTTAACATCAATGGAAAAAATATTTCCAACAATCTCCCCCTTTTTCATTCATGGATACCCTTATTCAATTATGATACTCCCCCTTGTCTATAATTCTTCCTCTATCTACAACTTCTCCCCCTTTGAAATCAATGGAAAAGGGTTTCTCTCCCTGAGATTGCATTTCCCTTTATTGATGAGATGAAAGATATATCACTCCCACATAACATTTTTCTCCTTTGAATTCATAGAGAATGTATACACTGCTTGGGGTTCTTTTTTCATTTTTCACTAATCTTCATGAACCTGCTTTCCTTATCTCACATCCTTTAGAATGAAATGTGATGGTTGTAACCTTGATCACAAATTTGAATGACACTTAGAATATTTTGTTTTAAACCTTAAACAAACAATACATTATGTGTTTTAGTCTTTCCATTATCAAGACTAATGATACGTATTCCAACTATCCTTGCAGAAGCATTATCCCCAAAGGTAACACTGCCTCTTTTTTCTTCCTTTAGGATGAGAAATTTGTTATAATCCCCTTTCATGTGTTTTGAACATCCATTATCAATATACCATTGGCTTCCTTTGTCTTGAGCATACATTGCAAGTCCACATTCTTCCTTCTTCGATTCTTCTTGCTTCCTTTTCTACACCTTTGTGTATTCTTGTCTATGATTGGTAAGAGAATATTCTTCCCTAATTTGTTTAGGAGATTGTATTATGCTTCTTTTATAGTCATGTGCTATGTGCCCATAGTTATTTCACTTATAAAATTCAACATTGTAATCAAGTAGGGGAGAAAATGAATTGTAGTTTCTATCAACAAACCCATGAGAACTTCTGGTTTTTTTGCTCACATAATCATTATTTGAGGTTTTATAAGAACCTTTATCTATATCTCCCACATGATCACTTGTTGCATAAGATCTACAATCTATTTCTTTATGACCAAAATTATTACAAGAAAAACAATATCCAAGAAAGAGATTTTGGTACCGGTTTGTGAAATTTCTTCTTGGCGGAACGACTCTTATGAACTCATTCTTGCGAGAAGAGTCATATTTATGTGGGCCATTGACGCCACCCGCACTCAGCAGGCGATCGCTCCACCAGGACCTTCTTCTCTTCACAGGCCCGAAGAGTCAAAGCTCTTCCAACTCCCTCGGGAGTCCTTTGCCCACAGGACACTCCTTGGCGATCTTCTATTCGCGTATCGGGTTATCGGGTCTCGCGATATCGCGAGGGTTGCAATGTTGTCCTCGTGCAATCAACTCCGAAACCCCGATTCTCGATGGTCAACGGTCAATACTTCGGGATATCGCCACTCGCGATGCCGAGCCCTTGCGCTTCGGAACTCCGAGTACCGAGATGTCGATGCCACGTGTTATACTCCACACGGCCTCCGGGGGACCCGTCGCAAACCGGGACTTCGCTGTCTCTCTGTGTTGTTTTCTACTTTGCAACCGCCAAAGTGCCGAGTCCCGAGACCTCGGGATCTCGTGCCACCTATCCCTCTAGTGATCGACGATTCCGCTTTAATCGGGGAATCGCGGCTTGCGATCTCAACGTGCATGTAACTCTTGCACTCGCCAACCCTGATCTGCCGAAATACGATAGCAGTCTTGTTCCGCCTGCGCTTGGAGGTAAATTCTCTTCCAAGGCTTCAAGTCGCCGATTCTCTTCCTCTTAAAGAGTTCTCCGCTTCATCACCTTCACTCTGCACGAGCTCCACTTGGGTCTGTTCCCTCCAATGAAACAAAGGGGCAACCCCTCCTGAGCTTTCATCAACTCGAGTTCCTTTAGAGTTTTCTCGAACACGCTCACTGTGCTCGGTCTTCAACCACTTCCAACGGGGATGAAGTCTTCCGGTTCCTAGGAACTCACACTCGCACCAGCGTCGGCCTTTCCCTTCTCAGAATTTCTACTGAGACTCTGCGTCCAACCTGCACTCACCTGCTCGGTTCGAACGACACAATTCGACTTCTGGGTCTATGAGAATAAAAGCTCAACTGCTTAGTCCCCTCAACGCACTCTATGCGGAGGTATTCGACTGCACTCGATGCAGGAATTTCCTGGCTTAAGCAGAGAGACAATTGAAACTCATTCCCTCAGGTTACGTACCTGATACGCAATCACATATGCCGCATATAGAAGATAAGTATAAAAGGAAGAAAACATGCAAAGGCATAATATCAACAACACACAGAGCTCAAACACATCCATGGAATTGAATAAAAGCTTTCCTATTAATTCAATGTTTGTACATGGAGTTCCTTCACAAGCTCTCTGATCTGCTCTTCTTTCTCTTCTAATGCTAATGCTGCATAATACAGAATGTGCATAATTATCCAACAATACAACGGAGGGTGCCTATATTCATTTTCCCTCCTGGAAGATGAACTGTCTAATCTACAGCTAACCCTATCTACCAGCATTTAAAACTGTTAAATGCATTCTTATATATTCTATATTACAAGTGCGCTCAGCTTTGAATGCCTTTAGTTAAACGGCGGCGCAACAATTCCAAGGTAAAATTCAAAATCTAAAAGGTTGCTGGCTTGTCCAGCTGTCATCTTCTTTCTCCTCGCACTGGTTCATTTGAGGAAGTGTGGATGCTCCTGCATCATACTCCTCGGCTCAAAAAGGTTTCATGGGATCCTATCCATGAGCTGCTGCACGGTGTGCCCATGATTCTGAATTTCTGCCTCTGTTTCCCAGCTGGCATCCTCCACTGGGTGATTCTTCCATTTCACCAGGTATTCAAAATACTGCTTTCTCCTGGTCTTTCGGCCTACTCGTTTGTCTAATATACATTCCATCTGCGGCTTTTTTGCTGTTGGCATCTGCTTCTGCCACTGGACCACTGGTTCTTCAACACTCACAGCTCCTGCATCTTCGGCCTTATATGGGTATAAATCCGAAACGTTGAAAATCGGAGATATCCCGATGCCCTCTGGCAACTCAAGCTCATATGCATTCTGCCCAAATTTCTTCAGGACTTTACACGACCCAATTTTCTTCATCTTGAGCTTGTTATATGTTCCCCTTGGGAACCTCTCTTTTCTCAAGTGTGCCAGAACCATGTCTCCAACTTCAAACTAAAGTTGCCTCTTTCTTTGGTCGGCCCTGCGCTTATATTCTTGGTTCGCCTTCTGCAATCGCTGCCTCACCTCTACATGAAGTTCCTTCATTGCTTCAGTGAATTCCTCAGCTCTCGCGCTGCTAGTTTCAGCCTGTTCTGGCTCCCTGAGCTCAGACACTCCTCTCGGCTGTGTCCCATACAAAATCTGAAATGGGCTCTTACCTGTACTCCGATTCACCGAATCGTTGTACGCAAATTCTGCCTGTGGTAGGATCTGATCCCAACTGTTGTGATGCTCCGTCACTAAGCTTCTCAACAGATCCCCTAAGCTTCTGTTGACCACTTATGTTTTCCCATCTGTCTGCGGATGGTAAGCAGAACTGAATGCCAAGTTAGTCCCTAACTTCTTCCATAGCGTCCTCCAGAAGTGACCTATGAACTTCGTATCCCGATCCGAGACTATGCTTCTCGGCAATCCATGCAATCGGACAATCTCTTTGAAAAATAAATTGGCGATGTGGGTTGCATCGCTAGTTTTATGACACGGAATGAAATGTTCCATCTTCGAGAATCTGTCCACTATAACAAATATGGAATCAACTCCTCGCTTTGTTCTCGGTAAACCCAACACAAAGTCCATGCTAATGGCTTCCCATGGCCTTTCGGGTATAGGTAATGGCTGATATAACCCTGTGTTCTGTTTCCTGCCCTTTGCGTGTTGACAAATTCTGCATCGGTCAACAAATCTCTTCACATCTGCACGCAGTCCTGGCCAAAAATATGATTCGCCCAGCTTGGCGAATGTTTTGTCATGTCTGAAATGACCTGCTAAGCCCCCGTTGTGCTTCTCCTTTACCAAATTCTCTCTCATAGAGCAATCTGGAATACACAATTGATTTCCTTTGAACAGCAATCCATCCTGGATCAGGTAATCAATCCACGGACTCCTATCTCTGAGAACTGGGTTCTCGGCTGCCTCGTATGCCTCGCCAAAGTCTGCGTCACCTGCATACATGTCCTTTAAATTTTCAAAACCCAAAGTTTTGACTCTGAACTCCTGCAGCAACAAGCACTTTCTGCTTAAGGCATCAGCTACCTTGTTCGCAGTCCCCGAAATGTGTTTTATCACAAATGTGAAATTCTGCATATACTCTACCCACTTCGCATGCTTCTGATTCAACTTCTCCTGTTGACTCACGAAATGCAATGTGTGATTATCGTTGTACAAAACGAATTCCTTGTGTATCAAGTAATGCCTCCACTTTTTCAATGCCTGTATGATGGCAGAGAACTCCTTATCGTATGTGGAGTACTTCAGCTTTGCATCATCCAGCTTCTCGCTGTAATATGCAACAGGTCTGTCATCCTGACTCAAGACTCCTCCAACAGCATACCCACTAGCATCACACTTCACTTGGAAGGTCTTCCGAAAATCAGGCAGCACTAACACTGGCTGCTCGGTTATCTTTTGCTTCAACAAATTGAAGCTCCTTTCAGCCTCGGTTGTCCAATGGAAAACTTTATGCCACTTTTTCACAGTATCCATCATTGCAGCACTGATCCCACTGAAATTCCGAATAAATTTCCTGTAGAAGCTTGCCAAACCATGGAAGCTCCGTACCTCAAAAACATTCCTCGGCGATGGCCAATTCCTGATTACTTCAACCTTCTCAGGATCCATCTTTAATTCATTAGCCGAGATTACAAAACCCAAATAAATGAGTTCTGTCTGCATGAAGGAACACTTCTTCAAATTAATCAGCAACTTCTCCTGCTGCAGTCTCTTCATCACCGTGGCCAAATGCCTCAAGTGTTCAGCCTTGGTCTTGCTAAAAATTAGTATATCGTCCAAGTATACGACCACAAATTTGCCAATGAATTCCTGCAGGACTTCATTCATCAGCCTCATAAATGTGCTTGGCGCGTTTGTCAACCCAAATGGCATAACCAGCCATTTGTACAAACCCTCGTTTGTTTTGAATGTCGTCTTCCACTCATCTCCCTCTCTCATCCGGATCTTATGATATCCGCTTTTGAGATCTATCTTTGAAAAATAATTTGCCCCACTCAGGCAATCCATCAAGTCGTCCATTCTCGGCAGTGGAAACCTGTACCTGATGGTGATTTTATTGATCGCACTGGAGTCTGTACACATCCTCCAGCCTCCATCCTTCTTCGGACTCAGTACTGTCGGAACATCACATGGACTCAGACTCTCTCTCACTAGTCCCTTGTCCTGCAGATCCTGTACCTGCCTTTTGACTTCCTCATTCTCCTGAGGCGTCAACCTGTACACTGCCTTATTTGGCAAACTTGCTCCGGGTATGAGGTCAATGTGGTGACTCACACTCCTCATCGGTGGTAGAGAACGAGGTAGTTCGTCCACGATGATATCAGCGAACTCTCCCAGTAGTCCCTGAATCTCCTCTGGCAAGTCGTCCACTCTTGTGCTTGTCAGGACAATTCTCGGCTTCCTGACAACAAAGAATTGTGGATCCTCATCCTTCTCCAGATCTGTGAGAAGTTCTTTACCACTCATGAGAAGTATCGTGCTGCTAACTTCTGGTTTCACCTCCTTATCCTTTATCGGCAGCAGTTTATGAATTCTCCCATCCTTCTCCAAGGTGTATGTGTTGATCCTCCCATCATGAACAACATTTCTATCATATTGCCATGGTCTTCCCAATAATATGTGACATACGTCCATGGGAATGACATCGCACAGAATCTCATCACGATAGTTCCCAATTTTAAAATTAACTAAGCATTGTTTAGTGACACTTACCCGGTGTCCTTTCTGTAACCACGAGACTTTATATGGGCTCGGGTGCTTAGTTGTCGTCAGCTCCAATTTCTCCACCATCTCGGTTGAAACGAGATTGTCAGTGCTCCCAATGTCAACTATGACTTTGCACTTCCTGTCCTTGGTTGTACAAGCCATTCTGAATAGTCTGCTCCTCTGCACTGTGCTATCCACCTCTTTCTCAGGTGCCAAAAGAATTTTGTGCATCCCAAGCGATCTACCGCTGTCCGCATCTTCGCTTTCAGCATCATGCCTCTGCGCCTCAGTGATGTGAGCTTTTCCTCCGTCCATCTTCCTCTCTGGACAGTCAACGGCTTTGTGACCGTCTTTTCCACATGTAAAACATGTGATAATTCCTCCTCTACCTCTTCCTCTACCTCGGGTACGAGGAAATGTATTTGCATCAGCGTAGCCTCCTTGCTGATCATCTTGCTGTCTCCTCGGCTCAGCAACTTGTTGTCTCTGCTGTGAGGTTCCACCCCTTTCAGCTTTTCCCTGAGGTCTCTACCAATCCTCCTTGGGCTTCTGAAATTATTTCTGGGCAATCGCTTTGCCTCTTGGCTGGCTTCTGCCTCGCCCTCGTTGTCCCTTCTTGCAGCTTAGTTTTTCTTCGGATTTCAGATCCATCTGGTACACATCCTCAACTGTTCGGATGGTCAGCATGCTCAGCTCATCCTGGATGTCATACCTGATACCATTTAGATATCTCGCCACCTTTTCGTCATCACTCTCCCGATGACCCGCCCGAATGTTGAGCCTATAGAATTCTTCGGTGTATTCTTTCACCGTCATCAGCTTCTGCCTCAGGTTCTACATGCGCCTGAACAGAGTGATCTGGTAGTCTCTCGGAATGAACTTCGCCTTCATCTTGGCGATCATCCGATCCCAGCTTTTGATCTTCTGTTTGCCTTTGGAACGCCTGTCCGCCTGCAGCTCGTCCCACCATAAGGTTGCGTGTCCCTTCAACTTCGTGACAGCGTGCCTTACTTTCTTGTCCTCTTCGATGTCTTCGTAATCGAAGTAGGTATCCAATGCTCGGATCCAATCCAGCAACTCCTCTGCGTTTAGACTTCCCTCATAGACGGGAATGTCCATCTTCGTCTTCGAGCTCATCCTCGAAATGGATTTGATTAACCTCGCTGTCAAGACATCTTCTGCTGAGACCTCTTCTTGGTCATGTCCAGCTTCCTCTTCAATCTCGGGATCGCTGTATTCCCCTGCGTCGGCTCCACGCCTCTGGGTGGTCTCCATATCTTCGAGTCTCGCCCTGAGATATCGTATTTGACGCTCCATCTCTGGATTACCTGCTGGCCTACCCCTTCTTTGGGCATCCCTGTCCTCACGATTAGGTGACTGCCTTTCTCTCCTGGGCGGCATTGTATCTCTTCTGTCTCTGCTTCAGAAAACAAAGACAACTCTGGCTCTGATACCACTCTGACGCCACCCGCCCTCAGCAGGTGGTCGCTCCACCAGGACCTTCTTCTCTTCACAGGCCCGAAGATTCAAAGCTCTTCCAACTCCCTCGGGAGTCCTTTGCCCACAGGACACTCCTTGGAGATCTTCTATTCGCGTATCGGGTTATCGGGTCTCGCGATATCGCGAGGGTTGCAACGCTGTCCTCATGAAATCAACTCCGAAACCCCGATTCTCGATGGTCAACGGTCAATACTTCGGGATATCGCCACTCGCGATGCCGAGCCCTTGTACTTCGGAACTCCGAGTACCGAGATGCCGATGCCACGTGTTATACTCCACACGGCCTCCGGGGGACCCGTCGCAAACCGAGACTTCGCTGTCTCTCTGTGTTGTTTTCTACTTTGCAACCGCCGAAGTGCCGAGTCCCGAGACCTCGGGGTCTCGTGCCACCTGTCCCTCTAGTGATCGACGATTCCGCTTTAATCGGGGAATCGCGGCTTGCGATCTCGACGTGCATGTAACTCTTGCACTCGCCAACCCTGATCTGCCGAAATACGATAGCAGTCTTGTTCCGCCTGCGCTTGGAGGTAAATTCTCTTCCAAGGCTTCAAGTCGCCGATTCTCTTCCTCTTAAAGAGTTCTCCGCTTCATCACCTTCACTCTGCACGAGCTCCACTTGGGTCTGTTCCCTCCAATGAAACAAAGGGGAAACCCCTCCTGAGCTTTCATCAACTCGGGTTCCTTTAAAGTTTTCTCAAACATGCTCACTGTGCTCGGTCTTCAACCACTTCCAACGGGGATGAAGTCTTCCGGTTCCTAGGCACTCACACTCGCACCAGCTTCGGCCTTTCCCTTCTCAGAATTGCTACTGAGACTCCGTGTCCAACCTGCACTCACCTGCTCGGTTCGAACGACACAATTCGACTTCTGGGTCTATGAGAATAAAAGCTCAACTGCTTAGTCCCCTCAACGCACTCTATGTGGAGGTATTCGACTGCACTCGATGCAGGAATTTCCTGGCTTAAGCAGAGAGACAATTGAAACTCATTCCCTCAGGTTACGTACCTGATACGCAATCACATATGCCGCATATAGAAGATAAGCATAAAAGGAAGCAAACATGCAAAGGCATAATATCAACAACACACAGAGCTCAAACACATCCATGGAATTGAATAAAAGCTTTCCTATTAATTCAATGTCTGTACATGGAGTTCCTTCACAAGCTCTCTGCTCTGCTCTTCTTTCTCTTCTAATGCTAATGCTGCATAATACAGAATGTGCATAATTATCCAACAATACAATGGAGGGTGCCTATATTCGTTTTCCCTCCTGGAAGATGAACTGTCTAATCTACAGCTAACCCTATCTACCAGCATTTAAAACTGTTAAATGCATTCTTATCTATTCTATATTACAAGTGCGCTCAGCTTTGAATGCCTTTAGTTAAATGGCGGCGCAACAATTCCAAGGTAAAATTCAAAATCTAAAAGGTTGTTGGCTTGTCCAGCTGTCATCTTCTTTCTCCTCGCGCTGGTTCATTTGAGGAAGTGTGGATGCTCCTGCATCAGCCATCATTTCCTTTCATGTTTATTCTTTCATTGTTTATGGAGACTTTGAGAATATTGGCATAGCTTTTAGAATTTTATTCATTTTCCTTTTCTGATTGCTTTGTGAGCTTAGTGCTTTCATCTCCCTCAAGGGTCTTTTTTTTTTCTTTGTAGATAAGACTGTCTTGATGAATGGTGAAATTTTGGATACTGAGAGTATCATCTAATATTTCAATAATATTTCCAAACTTCAAGCTTATATTCAATTGATCAGTTGTTTTCTCTAGTTCCTTTCTTAAGGAAACTATTTCAGCTTCTAGCTTCTCACAATTTTCTTCCTTTTCTTCCAGTTGGCTTCTCACCACTTATTCTATCATTTTTTCCTATTCTAGTTGATTCTTAGAGATGATAATTGTCTTCTATGTTTCTTCAAGATCGTAATCCTTCTTTTCATGTTTTTTCACTTTCTCTTTTTTCTTTATATTATTTCCCCTGAGTTTGTTTATTTCTTCTAAGGCACTAACAAGTTCTTCTTCAAGATTTACTTCCCCATCAATGTCTGCTTCTTATTAATATTATTTTTCTTTCCGATTGTTTTAATTTTCTTTATCAGTAGAATTTGTATCCATGGTTATGAAGACGAATTATTGTTTATCAATATTAGAAATATATCCATCACAATATTCAGGTGAGTTATTGTCCTCTCTAGAGTAAAAACTCTTCTTCTTAGTATATTTTCCTCTTTTGTGTCTACAAGGTTTGATTTTGTTGTTATATTCTTCTTTATCATTACTATCCTCATCATCATTGTCTTCCCTTTTTTCATATGGACACTTAGCAACAAAATTTCCTACTCTACCACAATTAAAACATTTGAAAAGTATCTTACCTTTGTATTTTCCAGATCCTCTTTTTAGCTTTCTCACAAATTGTGCTTCTTCTATATCTAATTCATGGCTAGAAAAATCACAAACTTTGTGTCCTTTTGTCTTCTTTAATGCTTTGAAAAATAATTACTTATGTGTTGTATTTTCTTTTTCTAGCCTCATCTCATATGCAATGAAAATCCCATATAGCTCATCCATCATTAGTTTCTCTAGATCCTTCATTTCTTCAATGGAAGAGACATTGGCATCAAATATTAAGGAGAGAGACCTTAGAAACTTTTGCAAAATCATTGGTTCTTCAACCTTTTCACCAATTCCTCTAATGGTGTTGAAAATTTCATCCACTCGAAGGAAATAGGCTACAACATTTTCTTCATATTTCATTTTCAAACTCTCAAATTGTCTTCTATGAGTTTGGATATTTTCCTTATTCACCTTATCGTCGCCTTCTTATATTTTTTGAATCTTATCCCAAATATATTTTTATGATTCACAATGCATCACCTTCAAAATTCTAATTATGATAGACAACACATGTAATGCCCATAAATATATATATATCTAAACATCGTTATCCTCATAAGCAATTTATTTCTTAACTAAGACAATATTTTTTTTCAGCATAATATTGACATTCATACCAGCGACTTCAGTAATTTAGATTCATCAAAGATTAATGACTTCATAGAAGAATAAAATAAATGCATAATTTAACAGGATTACCTGGTCCTGATGCTAATTTGTGTTGCCAGCTGCCTTGCTGCTGCTCTCCTGCTACCTGCTACACAGTCCAGTCATGTTGCAAACACATAAAATAATTTGCCCAAAACTATTGTCCACCCTGCCAACTAGGAAAACAACCTAGCTCCAGGATATCTACGGATATCCTGGCCCTCCGAGCCCAAAACCTCTAGCAACTCGGTGCCTGCCTGATCAATATGTCACAACCAGCAAATCTTGTGCCTCAATCTGAGCACACCAATCTCACAGCCCCTCTCGGCTCTCTGCAATACTCAGAGCTCTGCAAACTCATAGCCAACTTCCCGTAGAATGATCCCTCCTCCAAACTCCTTTCCTTCATTAACTCCCCCACCAAATACCTTATCCCATTATTAAATACCTTATCCCATTATTAAATGCCTTATCCCATTCATTAATATGTTTCCATTTTCGGGAACGTAACTTAAATTAGTAGTATATTTTATTATTCACCATTAATTTAATGCTTTATTAATTAATGAATTAATTAATAATTAAATCAATCATTAACCCTCATGAACAACTATTTAATAATAATCAATTAGAAATGTTATTTTAAGACATAAATACAGTTTA
>ML790771.1:268038-308606 GCA_009831015.1 Picea engelmannii | reverse complement strand
ATTAAATCAATCATTAACCCTCATGAACAACTATTTAATAATAATCAATTAGAAATGTTATTTTAAGACATAAATACAGTTTAGCTAATCTTTTAGGATTATATTATTAAATTAATTATACTTAATAATCAAGGGTCATTACAACACAATATAGCATTCATGTCTTTTACATTATGTTCACTAGCCTTCTTCCGAGCATTATCTGTTGGTGGAGTTTTGGGCGCAGTATACCCAGTCATAACTGATTTCCAAATATCAAACCCAAGATCCATTAGATAATTCTTCATCCTTATACTCCAAAATTCATAGTTTTTTCCATCAAACAATGGATCCATGTTTGTGGAGAAACTTTCTTGGATAGCCATGTGTGCTCCTGAGATCTACCTTCCTACGGTTAGACTGTTTCTAAAGGAAACTGCTCTAAATCCAATTGTTGAATTTATGCTTATACTGAGAGGGGGGGTTGAATCAATATAAGATACTTTTTACTTTATTTAATCATTCATTAGAACATATAAACTGAAATCACAATGCAAATAATTTAATGTGGAAACTCTTGTGGGAGAAAACCATAAAAACCTATCTTTATAAATTTTTGTACGCACCAACCTACTGTTACAAATATTGTAGGCACCAACCTACTGGAGACACCAATATCCTCAGTTAATCACGAAATCAACAAGATATTGTGTAGTAACTAACCTATTGGAGACACCAATCTCTTCAGTTGAGCACCAACTCAACAAGATATTGTGTAGGCACCAACCTACTTGAGAAAAAAATCTCTTCAACTGAGCACCAACTCACTAAGACCTATATAGGTATAAATCTAAGATATTCATACATAAATTAATTATGAATTCACTTGCATTCTTCATACTTCATGCATTTCACATCATTATCATACCATTAGCGTTCATGCTCCAACGCCTCTCCTTGCTTCATACCCTAGACATAACTTCAAACCCTATTTAGATTTAGCCTTCATTCCCTATGTAAATTCATAGCATCATTCCCATAATATAATCCTAGACTACATCATCACAACCTCAAAACAACTCACTTTGTAGCATCATAGACCTTAGTCTTTCATAGCACACCCTTGGAACTCCAAGAAAATTCCTCTTGCACACCTTTAGACCCCAAGAATACTCTCCAACTTATGTTGTGCACCTCATATATATTTTTTGTGCCTTAGACTTGATATTATTACTTGGATTATCTTCAAATGAAAACATATATAATGTATTTATAGTATTTCTATGCTCACTTTTAGGGCCGATCAGTAAAGATTGGTTGGGCCGAACTAAACTTTCTAGTTGGGTTGCCTAATAGAAAAATTCATATCTCCTCATTCCTAAGGAGTTAGAGGGAGTTCCATATACCATTGGAAAGGTATCAGAATACGATTTCCAACCATATAAGCTATGATCTCATTTGAGCTAGGTACCTAGGGTAAAAATTCCTTCAAATATAGAGTATCCAAACTAAGTATAAAAAATCCATAAACAATATTTCCAACAATCTCCATTTTGCAATCTTTATCTTGGACATTTGTAGTCTCCATGTGTCTTTGACATAAATCACAACAATATTTCCAAAAAATATATCATTTAGAAGATAGAGTTAGAATAATTTGTGGACTATATATCATGGGACTACCCTCATAGAATGCAATCATCCTCTAGATTTGGATTCAACAAGTGCAAAATGTATCGACCAACTTCTTTTCATTGTTAATTCCATGTACCCTTGGTTTTTGGATTTGGGGAACATAGTGTAGATTTTTTAAGGTGTTGACCACCATGTGTGACCATATAGACTCAACATTGTGGGTATACAATGTGATTGGACAAAAATACAAGTATTATAAGATGGTATAACACTAAATTGGGTTATATTGGAATATCAACACATCTTAATGAATAAATACTAGTTAACCATATCATAACAAGAAGAGCATAAGCTTAACCTATAAATATATTTGTGCGCTAAATCGTAACAACAACCAACTAGCTATGTGAAATCATGAATGTGGGAAAATGATCCAATACACAAAGTAATAATATTTTTAGTTGTAAAGAAGTCAATAAATATCTTATTGTACTAGTTTGTATTGCATATGATACAAGATCTCTCTCCTAGCTACATTTTCCTTTGTAATCATGGTTATTTATACATGATCACAAGGATGCACTTTTTGGGTCCATTGGTTGGATCCAAAATATGTGTAGATGCAACTACTCATAATTCACTAGTACCTAGAACATGCAAGTTCACAACAAGTTACGCTCAAAATATATAAAAGAACACATAATTTAAGGACGTGAAGGGATTTTGAATCAAGTGGTAATCCTAGTTCATCCCCAAACACTTGACTCAAGACCATTGGAGTTGTTATCACAAGTGTTTAATGTGTCTTATTCAATGGGTCCACAAGAATTAAGTCCTTTTTGTGATCCAAAGGATCTAATTCATCCCTTCTCTTACCCTTCCCAAATGAGTCTTCCTACAATGAGACCAATAAGAATGAAGTTTCTTTTGAAGTGATAAATGTGCCAATTTCTTTATCACACCTTGATTTAGATGGAACAATAACATTTTTGGAGCTATAAGTGTAATTTCATGTGAGGTTTTTCTTAGTTTTACCCAACAATGGTCCATCTTCAAATTGTTACATCATGAGAGTTTCTAAGTTTTCTCTTGGGAATTCTATGGCGATTTTTCCTTTAGACAGGAGGCCATGGAATATTGATGATCAAAATAGAGTTGGCATGAGAATAATATGTGTTTGCAATCCAAAAGTTGTATCCAAATTCAATCTCTTATGTGAAACATAATTTGGTTAAGAAGACCATTGATTAAATCAACATAGATACATATATAGGGGCATACATATTGGAAAAATATTTATTACTTTTTAAAACTTATGCAAAGCATTATCAATGGATTGTAGAGTTTAAAAACACCAATATTCCAAAGGAATACTGTTGGATCATGTTGTCATTGATTTCAAAGGATTGATTTCAAGGAATTGATTGATGCCAAAGGATTGATTGATTGATTGATGTCAAAGGAACTTTGTCTTGTCATAGCATACTAATGTAATATGTATTGTCCTTGATGTGAATGGATGGATGTCAAATGGAATCATAGTCATATGATTTCACGCATAGATAAAGATGGATCAATGAGTTGCCATTGATATACGAGGATGGATAATGAATTGTCATTGATATATGTTGCATAGATGAAGATGGATTGATGTGTTGTTGTCATTGATATATGAGGATGGATCAATGAATTTTCATTGATATATGTTGCATAAATGAAGATGGAATGATTTGTTTTCATTGATGGTTTGATGCATTCATGTATTGATCCTTGGATCATGTGATCATGCATGGAATCAATGACAAAGGGACAAAGTCATAGTGATATATTGTCATGGGCTATTCCAATTTGGATTTATGTAAAGATGAATCATTATTGTCTTATCATGGATGATAAGGAGTAAAAATGGATGAACTCCAAAGTGGTCCCCTTATGGTAAAATCCCTCACAGGAAGATGCTTTTCAATTGAGTTATCATAGAAGTATAGTTAGAGAACCCATGCTTAATTATGGAATTTGTTAGTGAAACTATCTTAGATGGATAATGCTTTTCATGCCATTTACGGTGATATGTGGAACGTCACATAACTCCTCACAGTTTGAGATTTATGGCCTTACGAAGTTGGAGGACCCTCATATGTTCGCTTGAAGCCCCAAAAGGTCAAATAAGTCAAAGTTCTTGCAAAGAAGGAGGATTATTTAAATAATAAAGTGAAGTGACAAAGTCAAGGAAGATTATTTAAATAATAAAGTAAATGGAGAACTTTCTAATTATGGAAAGTGGTTAACCCTAAAAAGAGGAAAATGGGTTAAGTGGTCAAGTGGCTATTAGATACATGGACAAGTGGACAATTGGGAAAAGTTGGACAAAGTGGCCTAGAAGATGCTTCTAAGGAAGCTACTTGGAGAGTATAAATAAGAGGCAAGGGTCTCTTGTGAAAAATATCTCTTGAGAATATCTTGAAGATATATTCTGAGAGAGAGAGAGAGTGGCTAGAGGATATCATGGACAGATCAAAGTTTTTGTAAGCCTAAGATCTTGACAACGAAATTTTTGGAAGTTAGAAAACCTTCATGGAGTACGCGAGCAGCAGTGGGCCAGAGAGCATACATGCGCGGGTTGCAGTGAGCCAGAGCATGTACACACACGGGATGGAGGAGGACAAAGCGCGTACAGTAGATGAAGTCATGGAGACTTGAGTGTGATTTGATGCCAGGTTCTTGAAGTCTAAAGCAAGTTCCATATATGCATTTTATGGGCTCAGATCTGCCATAGAAACTCTGGTATGGTTACATATTTGTCTTGATGGATACTCTTGCTTATTGTATGGTGAATTCTTAAGGAATTCTTGGTATGGCTATTGTGATATGGTTATGTTGGTTGATTGATAGAGTGAGAAACACTCTTATGTTTCAGTATTGATATGGTTGCCATAGTATATTGGTTACTTATGTTTGAGTAGCATTCATATTGTATGGTTGAGGAGCATGAGTATAAGTGTTGGAGAGTATGGATATGTTGAGATTTGTTATGGTTCAGATTGGACAGTGAAAGATATAAGTGAATGTGACTGAGGGTTGTAGAAGATCTGAGTTTTTTACGAAGAGAAAACCCTAGTTGTTCAGAAGGCACACGCAGGATGTAGTACAGACAAGCCACGTACATACGTGAGTTGTACCACTGGTAGGGCGCATACATACGCGTGTTGCACTACTTAAAGGTCACGTACCTGTTGACAGATTGGTATTTGTTGAGGATTGATTCCTCTTCTTAGTTGGTGTTGAGTTGTGTAAGTTGAGTCTTACATTGTAGAGTTGGTTCTCTTGTGGAGTTGTAACTCTATTCAGTTGTTGTTGATAACCCGAGGATTGTAGTCTGTAATAAAAATAAAATTGTACATAAATCTTGTGTTCTTTGTGTTCCTTGTGGTGATGACCTATTGATGATATATGTTGCTGATGCATGTTCACATTTAATTGGTTATAAATGACAACAATAAGTAATGAGTAAATGGTGATTGCTAACTAAGGAGTTTTGTGAAGTGAAGTTTGAAAAAGATCCCCACACTCATTCACCCCCCCCCCTCTAAGTGTGTTTGGTGTGTCCAACAATTGGTATCAGAGCAGGCCTTCACTCTAAGCCTTAACAAGCTTGGAGGAGATCCATGGACACACAAATGGATGATGAAGTTCCAATCCTTGATGAGGAAAATTATTCTACACAGAGAATAGAAATGAAAGTGCATTTGAAGGAAATAGGAGCGGGTGTTTGGAAAGCAACTATTGGTGGATCATTTCCTTTGAAGAACAAGTCAAAGTTTGCATCTCAAAGGGAAGAAAATAAGAATGATTCATTGGCTCTCAAGACCATTTTTAGTGGAATCTCAAGTTCTATCAAAGAGAGAATGGGACAATGCACTTCCACGAAGGATCTCTGGATAAAGGTAGAGAAGACATACCAAAGCAAGAAGGAAGACACTAAAGACGACTCCATCAAGAACAATGAAGATAAAGAATATCCAAAATCCTCTATTTGCAATGATTCTAAATGTGATGATGTTGGTAAAAAGGAAGATCTTGAAGACAATTCTATCAAGATCAATGAAGGTAAAGAATCTCCAAAAACCCTCGATTGCAATATTTCAAAATGTGATGATGTTGAATATTTCTCTACAAGTGAAGAAGAAAATCTAGAGATAGTTTGTGTAGATTCAAATGATAGTTATCCCATGGAATTAATAGAAGAAGAATTATATGATCTTAAAATGAAAGTTGAATGGGGGCTATTTGAATACAACTATGACCATTGTTACATAGAATATAGCTATCTTTCGGATAACACTAAAAAGTTTCTTGAAAGGAATCAAAGCTATATCTTGAAGTTAAAGGAAATGCTCAAGGAACAAGAAGAAAGTAAAAAGACTCAATTAGAAGAAAAAGAAGAAGAGATCAAAAGACTAAAGAATTAAATAGAAGAGAATAAGAAGCTAGATGATGAGATTATCAAAATTCTTGAAGTTTGTGTTCATCTCAAGACCCAAATTGAAGAAGAAAAAAGGGTAGAGGAATTACTAAAGGATCAAGTAAATGAAAAGGAAGAGTCATGTCATAAGTTGGAAGCTGGAGTTTTTGATATTAGAAAGAAAGTAGAGAAGTCAAACAAATTCTTGAATAGCTCAACAATCTTGAATGAGATCTTTGATAGTCAAAGATCACCAAATGATAAATCAGGTCTTGGATACAACAAATAAGCTACACATGTTGAATCAAGCACCTCAAATAAGCATGAGGTAAGTCCCTCACTCTCAAAGGATGGAAATAATGTTGAAAATCAACCATTTACACAAGGCAAGGAAAGTTTCAAAAGAACAAAGAAAGGAAGACATAAAGAAGCCATCTTTACATCTCAAAGAAAATTCAAGACACCTTCAATATGGACACCAAAGCAAAGGTATGAAAATGTTTTTCATGGTCAATGTTACTCAGGTAATGAATATGGTCACAAAGCTTTGGAATGCATATTTTATGCAAGGAGAGAAAATGAAAGATTCCATAACACCCTAAGGTGTTGGAGATGTAATCAAGTAGGACACATTGTTTCTCATTGTCACATCATGAGATGCTATAGTTGTAGTGGATTTGGTCATAAATCCCAAGATTGTTGGAACACAAGAAGAAATTCCATGATGAGGACTTCATATAGCATGACTAGAAGAAGGCATGAATTTAGGAAGGAAGACATTTTTGAAAAGATGGAAACTCAGAGCTCAATTTCTGAGAAGCAGGGACACCTTCAGAAGTGGGTAAAGTTGACTGAACAACCAGAGCATAATGGAAGCCTTAAGGGAAGCTCAAGTTTGTCATCTTCAGAAGTGTACATGGGTTAAAATGGAAATAGTCGTGTACATACACGAGCTGACCTATGAATAGGTTGCGTACATACGTGATATGTCTGTGCAGCAGGCCGCGAATCTGTGATAAAGCCTTGGGAAAAAGGCTATGCACATGAGTTGTAGCATGGTATAATGGTATAACTCTGTGTTGCAGGGTCTGACATGGTTTGTTGTAGGGTCTGACATTGTTTGCTACAGGTTTTCATGATTACATGTTGGCATACATAATTGATGTATGTATGGTGGTGACATATGGTTGAGTATTGAAAGACTATCTTGGATGCATGGTACTAACCCTAGAGTGTGGATTGAGACATTTTTCTATTGAAGAACAATGTTGGTTGTGACAATGAAGTTATGGCACTTTGGCTATGAGATATATCATGATGATGCTAGCTAGAGATGTCATTTGATCTATTGAGGCACACTTCTAGTACAAATTAGATGCTTAGTATTTGATGTAGTGAATGGAGGTTGAGGCCGATTTGTTGGGTTACATGGCCGGTACATATTTGAGTTTCATTGATATATCTTATGATGTATTACTGGAAGAATATTTGTTGGATATATTGGTGCATGCATTTGGCATATGGATGGACTACATATTGGGACATGTAGTTGATGAGTTGATGATGTGGTCATGTTGTACATCATTGATGATTTATAGCTTGATCTCTAGTTGATGCATGTTTTGTACACATTTGGTACATTGTTAGAGACACATACTAGCATTATGATCGGCACATGGTCTATGGTTTATATGGCATTCATATATGAGGACACATATTGATTGTAGTTCATCTTGTTGTGGTATTGGTGCATGGTTAATGCACTTGCTTGGGACAAGTGGTGATACATGTTTAGTGCATGTTGATACAATCATGGATAGTATATGTTTGTGGATGATAGTACTTGGCCGAAGTACACCATTGGAATTAATTTTTTAGCATATACTTTGGTACATGATATATGGGATGATATAGTTGAGACACTTGATTGATTGAAATACATGGTTGTGGCACTTGATTCATGGTGGAGGCATATCATGAGTGATATGACACTTGTTTGTGGCACATTGTTGGCATGTTGGTAGAGGCATATGGTTGATGCACTCCATTGCATATGATATGGTATTGTTGTACATGATTGATGTACATGGGTATTGTGCATGGTTGGCACAGGATGTACTTGGTTGATGTTTTTGTTCATGATTCTTTATTCATTGTTGACATATCTTTAACTTCATGATGTATGGTATGGCACAAGTTTGATGCATGGACAGGTCCAAGGATCGTCTTAGAAAGAGCGGTTGATCTATGTTCTGGTTGAGCAGTAGCATTTGTAGTGGAACCATATTGCAGTGGTAACATATTGTTCATATTGTTCATATTGTAGATAAGAAAGGAGGAGACATACCCATAGGGGGAGTCATTCTTCTTCCCATGATTCCAGGAGGAGAGATTCATTAGATACAAAGAAAAATACTTGGAAAAGGAGCTCTATAATTGGAGAAAGAGCACAGAGGCACAGTTCCAAGGGGAACGATGGTCATAGGGGGAGCATGAGTGATATGTTTTCATCATTACATCAGAGTGATATCCCTTATTAGAAAAGGGAGAGATTATTCAGAGGAAGATCAAAGGAATTTAGATAGGGGGAGCAACCCCAAGAGGAGTTCAGGTAGGGGAGCAGCCCCAAGGAGAGAACTACCCTTTGCCATTGATGTCAAAGGGGGAGATATAGTCACATTGATGTGATGACTATTGATGTAAAGAAATGCCTCGTCTACATGTTGCCATCAATGATTGGTGTTGACATCAATGTTGGTATTGCCATCAATGCCAAAGGGGGAGATTGTTGGATCATGTTGTCATTGATGTCAAATGATTGATGTCAAAGGATTTATGTCAAGGGATTGATTGATGCCAAAGGATTGATTGATTGATTGATGGAAAAGGAACAATGTTGTGTCATAGCATATTGATGTAATATGTATTGTCCTTGATGTGAATGTATGGATGTCAAATGGAATCATAGTCATATGATGTCATGCACAGATAAAGATGGATCAATGAGTTGTCATTGATATATGTGGATGGATCAATGAATTTCCATTGATATATGTTGCATAGATGATGATGGATTGATGTGTTGTTGTCATTGATATATGAGGATGGATCAATGAATTGTCATTGATATATGTTGCATAGATGAAGATGGATTGATGTGTTTTCATTGATGGTTTGATGCATTCATGTATTGATCCTTGGATCATGTGATCATGCATGGAATCAATGACAAAGGGACAATGTCATAGTGATATATTGTCATGGGTTATTCCAAGTTTGATTGATGTAAAGATGACTCATTATTGTCTTATGATGGTTGATAAGGAGTACAAATGGATGAAATCCAAAGTGGTCCCCTTATGGTGAAATCCCTCACGGGAAGACTCTTTGCAATTGAGTTATCCTATAAGTATGGTTAGAGAAACCATGCTTAATTATGGAATTTGTTAGTGAAACTATCCTAGATGGATAGTGCTTGTCATGCCATTTTCGATGGCATGTGAAACATCACATAAATCCTCATGGTTTGAGAGTTATGGCCTTACAAAGTTGGAGGACCCTTATATGTTGGCTTGAAGCCCCCAAAGGTCAAAGAAGTCAAAGTGATTGCAAAGAAGGAGGATTATTTAAATAATAAAGTGAAGTGACAAAGTCGAGAAAGATTATTTAAATAATAAAGTAAATGGAGAACTTTCTAATTATGCAAAGTGGTTAACCCTAAAAAGAGGAAAATGGATCAACTGGTCAAGTGGCTATTGGATACATGGACAAGTGGAAAATTGGGCAAAGTTGGACAAGGTGGCCTAGAAGATGCTTCTAAGGAAGCTACTTGGAGAGTATAAATAAGATGCAAGGGTCTCTTGTGAAAAATATCTCTTGAGCATATCTTGAAGATCTATTCTGAGAGAGAGAGTGGATGGAGGATCTCATGGATGCATCAAAGTTTCCGTAAGTTTGAGATCTTGATGGTAAAAGTTTCAAAAGTTCAGAAACCCTAGTTTCTAAAGGAGTATGCCAGTAGCAGTGGGCCAGAGAGCATACATACGTGGGTCACAGTGAGACAAAGAATGTACACACGCGGGATGAATTAGGAAAGATCATGTACAGTAAATGAAGTCATGGAGACTTGAGTGTGAGATGATGCCAGGTTCTTGAAGTCTAAAGCAAGTTCCAGGTCTGCATTCTATGGGCTCAAATCTTCCATAGAAACTCTGGTATGGTTACATATTTGTCTTGATGGATACTTTTGCTTATTGAATGGTGAATTCTTAAGGCATTCTTGGTATGGCTATTGTGATATGGTTGTATTGGTTGATTGATAGAGTGAGTAGCACTCTTATGTTTCAGTACTGATATGGTTTCCATAGTATATTGGTTACTTATGTTTGAGTAGCATTCATATTGTATGGATGAGGAGCATGAGTATAAGTTGTTGGAGATTATGGATATGTTGAGATTTGTTGTGGTTCAGATTGGACAGTGAAAGCCAGAAGTGAATGTGACTGAGGGCTGCAGAAGATCTGAGTTTTTTATGGAGATAAAACCCTAGTTGTTCAGAAGGCACACGCAAGTTGTAGTATAGATAGGTTGCGTACATACGCGAGATGTACTACTGGTAGGGTGTGTACATATGCTTGTTGCACTACTAACAATTCGTGTACCTGTTGACAGATCGATATCTGTTGAGGATTGATTCCTCTTCTCAATTGGTGTTGAGTTGTGTAAGTTTAGTCTTGCATTGTAGAGCTAGTTCCCTTGTGGAGTTGTAACTCTATTCAGTTGTTGTTGATAACCCAAGGATTGTAGTCCGTAATAAAAAGAAAATTGTACATACATATTGTGTTCTTTGTGTTCCTTGTGGTGATGACCTATTGATGATATATGTTGTTGTTGTATGTTCACATTTAATTGGTTATAAATGACAGCAATAAGTAATGAGTAAATGGTGATTTCTAGCTAAGGAGTTTTGTGAAGTGAAGTTTTAAAAAGAGCCCCACACTCATTCACACACCCCCCCCCTCTAAGTGTAGTCGGTGTGTCCAACAAATACTAGTCAATTTGACCCTATTTTCGGCATAGATTCTATATGTAGTCAAAGCTAGCTACATGTTCATAAAAAGGTTTGTTCCCTCTAAGAATAACTTGATCTATGTCCTCCTTAGTAATGAACTCTAGGATTAATAAACCTTGTTGTTGGATGTATAACCAATGTATCCTACATGGAGGATTCCTAAGTTTCCTCTACCCAACACTCAATCTTCTTCACAAGGGCCAAATACCATTGAACCTACAAATAAGACCATGTTATGACAAATACACATCTTCCTCATTGTCCTAGGTTGGATTAATCTTCAATATTAGGATCAAGCTACCCTCTTGACACGAAAGGAAGGGGAAGGGGACTTCTTATGAACCGAGGAGCAATTTTGAGGGGGTTTAGTCATGGTTTATAATTTTCTTGAACCGAGGGTATGTTTGAAAGAGGGAGCTACGTTCTTTATAGGCCTTGTGGATACTAGAACATTTTCACTTCTCGATAAGGATCTCTTCCCTTTTTGGATGGTGCCTATGTGCAGACAATGCCCCCACTGCAAAGTTTCCCATCCTTCTTCCAATTCGTTCTTAGGAATGTTGTGAATGTCTGTTTTTTTTTATTTCAATATTAGCTTCATATCCATTGATGTGAGTTTAGGATGAGCCATATGGAGTTGTCATTATCACTAGGCAAAGGGAAATTATTATTCAACATTTACATTTAAGGCATATTCACAAGGCAATGGATCGATTATAAACCATTATGGTTGGCAAATTCAGATAATGAAAATCATGACAATATTATACCAAAATACAAATTTCCTATAACATCCCATCCCTTTCTCCTTTTAGCCTTTTCTCCACTATTTAAACCATTTTCCACCTTTTTTTTATTTTCTCCTTCAAATAATTCCACCTCCACTCTTTATTTCATTCTCTCGTTCTCTCCACATTACCTTCATTCTTTTTCACCTTATTTGAGTCTTTATCTTAATAACACCCCACCCCTCAACACATTTTTTTCTTTCTAATTTCCTTTATTTAGTAACTTAATAACTCCAATCCAATTCCTTTTTTTTTTTCAACTTCCTTCACTTGGTAAGTGTTTTTTCAAATTTTATTGTTACTTTTTTTTTTTTCTTTAATTGATTTTTTTATATTAAAGGTTATTTTTTAATATTTTTAATAATATTTTATAATTTTTATATGAATATTAATATTTTTAATATTATTTTATAACCTTTTTATAAATACTTTATTAGTGATTTTTTTTAATATTTCTAATAATATTTTATAACATTTTTATATAAATAGTAATAATTTTAATAATATTTTATAACATTTTTATGAATATTTCAATAATATTTTACAACAGTCATATAAAAACGGTGTAAAACGGACAGCTGAGTGGGCCTAATGGATACAGCCTGAGTGGGCCTAATGGTTAAGAACATGTCCAGAGGGGGGTAGGGTATGTATACCTTCATAGACTTTAGCAGTCAAATCGTTGGGCAGAGAGGGGTCCCTTGTCCCACAAACAAGGGGATCTCATACACCAATTTGGTGTACTGGCTTGACCATGACCCTAAAAATAGATTATTATTATTATTATTATTATTAACTCCAATATACTTTTTTTTATTATTCTTATAAATTTATTCATTACTTATGTAGATAAGGTTGTCATCTTCAATCATGTTCATTTTTTAATCAAAATTGTTACTTTGAAAATAGAAAATTAATAATTTAGCATTTTTTCATTTAATTAAGCAAATTACAAAATAAATAACTCAAAAAAAATTTAATCAAAAATTTTCTCAAAGTCTTAATGAAAATTTGTCAATATTGAACCAATAGTAGACTTGCTCTAGAGCCCAGTATCAAGTAGTGACTTGTTTTAGAGCCGAGTATCAAGGAGATGTTGAGGCAAGTTGGTTTAAATAAAAAGGCATAGGTTAAAAGTGGTCTTTTTTCAGGAATATTTTTAGGTTATATTTGCTAGAAATAAGACATAGGGTTTTTTTAGGATTTAGACTAAAAGAGTCAAAACCTAGAACATTTAGACAATTTCAAATAAATAAAATAAATAAATATAATAAAATATGTCAGCTCAATTAAAAAACTACCCACTACAAGAGAGATGTTGAAGCAAGTTGGATTAATTAAAAAAAATAACAATAATAAAAATAGGTCAACTCAATTTAAAAAACAACCAATTATGGTGGAGATGCGGAGGCAAGTCCTTTAAGTTTAAAAAATAATAATGATAAAAATAAAAAGGCTGAATTATAAAAAACAATTACACTCTCCCCTAATGAAATAACAAAAAAAAATTACACCTTAAATGGAAATCCAAATTTAAAATAGATCTATATTCAATTAAACAATTTAAACAAATGTACTAATTTAATTAAAATTAAAGTTAACTTGACTGTGAAAGTATATTGTATTACTTTGAAAATGTGAAGCCAATAGTTTTATTTTTGTGTGTTGCCAATTGATCATAAATGCTACGACGTAGGTCGGCCCAAAAGCCAAAACCTACACACTGAAATCTACTTATTTCATTTCAAAAGTATCATGTATAAGTAACGGCAAAAGAACCCTAATGATAGTGGGTTCCTCGCAGAAGATCCAATCGACTGAGAGAGTGATTGTTTGGGCATTGAGCGTTTTATTTTAGTAAGTAAAGCCACCTTCTCACAGAGAAGGATATCAAAGTTAGCGGTGTTTTGAATAGGGTATTGAGAAATGGCCCAGGAAGATGAGTATGATCCTGACATGGCTATTTCTGATGAAGATTCAGAAGCTGAGTATGATATTGAAATGGCTGGTTTTGATGAAGATGCAGAAGTTGAGAGTGATGTCGAGGAAGAATATGAAGAGGCTGATACGTCTGCTGCGGAAGCCAGAAGAGGAAAAGATATTCAAGGAATAAATTGGAATATAATAGAAGTCACAAGGGAGATATATAGAGAAAAGAGGCTGAAAGAGTACGACAGTCATTGGGATGTGCCTCAATCTCAAATTGCCATGGATCAACTACAGAAGATTTGTAAAAAAGTCCAAAAAGGAGAGAATTTCTACGAATTTCAAAACAATACAAGATTAGTGAAACCTACATTTGCACACTTTCAGCTAAGGGAATTGGTATGGGCGACATCAAAGCACGATGTGTATCTTTCATCAGATTTTTCTGTTATCCACTGGTCTGCACTAAGTCGTAGAGGAACTGAATTTCTTAATGTTACTGGCCCAATCGTTGCGTCGGAGATCCATCCAGGGACTGCCATGAATGGTTTCAGACTAGTAGAGATTACAACCATGGCTACGAAGGATGATTTACTTGTGGTTGGCGGGTATGGGGGAGAGCTTATTTGTAAGTATTTTGGCATAAAAGATGTCAGTTATTGTTCGAAGATAACTGAAAATGAAGTTGGCAATAATGCCAGTACAAATTCAATAGGGATCTATCAGAGTCCTGGTGGTACAACTCGGTTACTGACTTCAAGTAATGATTGTGGTGTGCGAGTATTTGATCTAAGTAATGGATTTGCACGGATTCAGCACTTCTCCTTTCCCTGGGCTGTTAATCATGCCTCTGTGAGTCCTGATAACAAGTTGTTTGTTGCTGTTGGGGACAGCGTTGAGGGATTTCTTTCAGACTGCCAAACAGGAAAGAAAGTTGCAACTCTTCAAGGTCATTTGGATTACTCCTTTGCTTCTGCTTGGCATCCAAATGGTACAGTATTTTCTACTGGGAACCAAGACACGACATGCAGGCTCTGGGATGTTAGAAACACTTCAACCTCTCTTGAAGTTCTCAAAGGCAACATGGCTGCCATAAGATCTATCAGGTTTTCGTCGGATGGACAGTTTATGGCCATGGCAGAGCAAGCTGATTTTGTCCATATATATGATACAAAGCACATGTATAATAAGAGCCAGGAAATTGATTACTTTGGGGAGTTAGCTGGCATGTCATTCAGTCCGGACTCGGAATCACTTTTTATCGGTGTCCAGGAGGAAACGTTTGGTAGCCTGCTTGAATATAACAGAAGGCATCAATTTCTTTATCTTGATTCTCTCATGTGAAAATTCTTGTTCGGTTATTTAAAACTCAAATCACTAGTGGCACTTGTTAGGGTAGCATTATCCTCTGCCGTGGCTGTAGGGTTGCCATCTGTTTCTCTATTAATAGGTAGCCAATTTCATCAAATTACAGATACATTAGGAAGATGAATAGGAAGATAAAGATGTTATGAACTTATTTAGTTTAAGCAGCTCTAAATAGCAGAGGTATTGGTGATTGCAATTTTTTAAGTATTCTGTGTGGGTTAAATATCTTTGTTGTCAACGTTTTTTTTTCTCTCTCCCAATGTGCAAAATTTCAAATCATTCAGACCTTCTTTTTTTTTCAGTGTGCAAAATTTCAAATCATAAAATCAGAGTTTTCTGGTTTATTAGTTAGATGTATAAGCCTTTTTCATTAATCTATATTGTAATAATTCTTTGTTCAATAAAAATACTTCATAAAAATTTATAAGAATTTTTAATATCATAAAAATTTATAAGAATTTTTAATAGTAATAATATTTGTCTAACCTTTCACTAAAAAAAATTGTTGGGTTAATAATACAATATTAACCATCTAATTTGAAGGGCATGGCCAAGCACATCAATTCGTTGTATGAAACTCCCTTGTTTGTGGTAGAAGACCCCTTGTTTGTGGGACAAGGGACCAAGCAACCCCTACAGAATCTTATTGTAGAGTTCATTTTAGATAACATAAGTTTTTAGCCTATTATAAGTCTTAGCCTAAGTTCTAGATACAACCTTAGCATACAATGATATTTTTGGTTTTTCCTATGTTTTATTTCTTGCTTCTTGCATTAATCCCTAAGAATCACGGCTTTGACAAATAGTGGTTCTGACAAACATTCATGGCTCTAAAAAACAATGGCTTGAAGGGATGGCTCTTCCTGACTCTAACACTAGACCATCTAAATAGCCTTCACTAGCCATGCCTGGACGACCTCACTACCTTCTTAGCATAGCCATACCGCTCCCAAGTATTCTCATAAAAGAAGGCATACTCATACTTATAGGCATATAGAACAACACCAGGAACAAAGCCATAGACATGGGTAGTTTAAATATCTGGTTAAGTAGCATCATAGAGAAAGTATTCTCATAAAAGAAGACATACTCATACTCATATGTAGATAGAACAACACCAAGAGAAAATCCATAGACATGGGGGCAGTTGAAATATCTGGTTAAGCAACATCATAGAGAAGGTTAATGATTCAATTAAATAATTATTTGGTCGTTTGTCTTAGTTGATCACTTTTTTCTTATGAAGCGCAATTGACTTTTTATTTATCACACTCTAATATTGCACTTGTTATTGTTGAACTCACTTAGGGGGTGGGGGGTAATATTAGAGAATACAAATTTGTTTTCTTTGATATTACCCCCACCCTGAGGGGGTGGAGGGTAAGATCATGGGTGCTCCTTATATTGAGTTGAATTTTTCTTTATAATCACACTCTAATATTGCACTTGTTATTGTTGAACACACTTTAAGATCATGGGTGCTCCTTATATTGATTGGTTGTGTTCTTATTAGTCCATGAAGAAGGCAAGCAAAGACTCTAGCATTCGATACGTCTTTGACTGTCTATTAGTTTGTGTTTGACTTTAATTATTTTTTTGCTTTCCAAACTTCTACATAGAAAAAAAAATTAATCATTTTTTTTATATTATTTAAATTGATCATTTTTTTTATATTATTTAAATTGATTTTATTGAAGATACTATGATCCAGATGGTTCCCACCTATTCCAATTGGTTCATTTTGGCAATTTTTCAGTTTGGTAGTTTTTTCCTAGTTTTCAGGTCCCCAACTTCGAGGGTCATTTTGAGGCCCTAAACAACATTTTTATGGCTCGCCCGTTATCCTTTTAGCTCGGGAGGTACTTTGCATGTTTTGTCTTGTATGTGGATATAACCTTTTATTTACACTACTAGGCACTTAACTTTGTAATGGGTTTTTATAAAGTTGTAAAGTGGTTCTTTTATTAAAGTGACTTTTTAATAAAGTGTCCCTTCTAATTTTAAAGTGACTTTATTTCATAAAGTGCACTTATGTAATAAAGTAAAATTACTTTAATATTTTAAGTGATTCATTTTGGAGGGAATGAATCGTGACCCTTGATCTTGAAAAATGCAAGATTAGATCTTGGCCTTTGGATTTAGGGTTGGGGAAGGTGAAAAGACACTTGGGAGGTAAAAGGTCATTTTCATATTTATAAAAGAATGCATTGGGTAGTGTGCAAGAGTGAAGGAGATTGAGAGAGATTTTTCGAGAGAGCTTGAGAGAGGAAACTTAGCAGCTTGGTGGGCACATTTCTCAAGACAAAGTGGGCACAAATCCCAAGGAAAGATTTATGTGTGAATGTTGTTCTCATTTGTTGTTGTTGGAGGTCGTACTGTATGAATTCGTACAATCTCTATAGCAAGGAGAGAGGGTGTGATTTTCGAGGAAGCTTGTTGGCACGGAAATCAAGGTTGTTTAGAGAGTTTTCTTTTTGTTTTTGGGCCATACTGTTCAAGTCATACAATAGACTATTGGCACGGTTTTCCAGACATTGTTTTTTAGGAGGTCGTACAACTGTATGAATTTGGGCACAAATTTCAAGGAAGAATTTGTGGGGGACAATTTTGGTGTTGTGAGGTATTTTTTATTGGCTGGACATTGTGAGTTTGCTACTGACATGTACTTTCCTGAAGTTGCATAATAAAATCTCTCGCTCTCTCGTTGGGTTTCCCTACATTGGGCTTTTCCCTAGAATTTGCCTAAATTTCTAAGTTTTTCATGGGTTATTGAATGATGTCCATTGTGTTTATTTCCGTTGCATATTTTCTTAGCAATTTGTATTTCATCTTATGGAAATTTTTGAATGTGGGTGTGAGACATTTCAGAGTTCATGCAAACAATTATCTCTAGGTTGCTAAGTGTATGACATAATTGTTAGCTTGTTGATTTTGTCATTAAATTAACATGGTATCAAAGTTTTGTCTCTGAGTGATAGTGAACAGTGAGATTTTTGGGAAAGGTTGAAGAGGGAAAATTTGTGATTGTTTTCCTTGAGATGTGAGAGGGAATATGGTTGCATGCATTAGATTTGAACAAGCGTAGCAACATGTGTTGTCTCTACTTGATATCAAGTGGGGTCCCCATCATCTCCATCACCCACACATCCTGCATTACTCTCTCTTCTTCCACCATTAATCTCCTCACTCTCGTGGCTTGAAGAGGAGCTCTTGTGGGGGTGATGAACTATGCCACCCTTGGCACTGGTTGTGGATCTACCCCTTTGTCTATGTTTTGACTGCTTGTTTTTCTCCCAAAGAGAGACCTTTATTGCACCAACAATTGAACTTTCCCTTATGTGTGCATCTTCATGGGAATCTTGCTTCTTCTTTTTTAGCATACTTTTACTCAAGGTAGTTGTCACCTTGGCTTTGACATGAGATTCCTTGTTATCATCGCCACCTTCTATAATTTCTTGCACCCTATAAAAAATTGAGGCGTAATCAATCAATACCATATAAGTCATGAAAATTCCTTTCAGATCAAATCTATTGTGTTCTTATGCTTATTTCATATTGGAAGACTCAAAGAATCTTGCCATCTCAGTTAGACTTAATGAACTTTTGACTATAGTATCACCAATCTTGAAGAGCATGGGATTGAATTTTGATTTCCTCTTTTTATCAAAAAGCAAGGACCATGTCTTGTATTGTATACATAACTCATACACCAAAAATCGTTCACACACAAACCAAGAAGGAATCAGGGGCTTCCCTTCGAAGCCAAAGAGTCGTGTGTATTTGAACTTCTCTTCAAATACACACAATCCCTTCCCCTGAGAAATTTCATGGTCGCCTTTGTCATCGTGGACAGCTTAGTCCCTATGAGCATGCTTCTGCACTCCCTGACAAAGGAATATTGGATTTGGTAACAATAAAATGGAGCTTTGGAGATACTGAAATCGATCAAGTGATATATTCTTCAAAATTTACATTACCCCATGGGGGCATGCCCTCAAATGTATTACAGTAAACTAGAGAAGGAACCAAACAAGTGGTCATGTGGAACCTCTTAATTTGAATGAAGCTTGACAATTGATGGGAAATATCATTTGAGATAACCTAGACCCAATCGAAAATGGTGTCCATTCTTGTCAAGTAATGGAAGACATATAGCACATACCTGGGAACACAAGTTATTGAATATTAACCCACCAAACATGTGAAAAGCCACACAAATTCTTTAAATTATGAATCCAACATGCATGTGTTGATTTTGTTAATGCTTGGGGACCCCACCAAAGGCTGGACCAATAATTCCTTGGGAAAACTCATGCCACCACCTTGAGCATCCAAGAAGGAATTCGCCTTGGGAAGCTTGAGGACTCTATCTAGTGTCAAGAGACATAAAAACCTTCTGAAAGTATTTGGTGTTAAAGGGGTAGGTGTTCTTATGTTTTTCTTAACCTCAATTAGTTGATTCTTTGAATCAAATATCTTAGCACGCCATATGACCAATTCTCCAAAATCAAATGCTTCAGGAATGCATCTGACATTAACTATCCCTGATGTTGAGACTTTGTTTTTGAGCTTATTTTATGGGGACAACTCAAAATACCACTTATATTATACAGACCATTGGAACTACTTTCACGAGCCAATGAATTCAATGTATCTCTATATAATGGTTCTCTCTTCTTGTTCGCCATATTTTTCCATTTCCAGTGCACTTGGGTAAGTGTGACGATTACATGTATAACTTTGATTTATCATTTGACAGGTACCCCTTAATCATAAATTATGGGTCAATTCATTGTTCAAAATTTCCCTTTCGTTTGTTGGTGCATGTCACTCATTAAATAGTAGTTGTCATTTGTGTACACGAAGCTTGAGGAAAATGTGTGAGAATTAATTCTCATTAATTAACAACAACCATTATGTTCATGTGAGTGGTTTGCATCGGATATGCTAGGATTAGCTTGAAAACAAAAATTGTGCCTTGTATGGAAAGTGGGTATGGGGTTACGTGGTACACTGGTGCAAGAATCAAGAGTATTATGTGGCATGCAAATTGCGAGGAGAAGTATGTGTGGGGGGGGAGGGGGGGCGGAGGGGGGCGGGTTGTCAGGGTCATCCTTCTGCATGAGATACCAACACAATTGGAGAAAATTCTAAGTATGGGATGCAGGATGTGCATAAGTGGGTGTGTGGGGATGTGAGAATGCGGGTATGTGGGCATGTGGCTTGTGGGAATGTGTATTGATTGAACACAACAGATTATGAGTATTTCACCCTTGCATCCACATGACATACTTAAGCGGATGCAAGATGCGGGAATACAAGATTTCGAATAAGGGTATTATTGCCCCTGCATCTGCATTACTTAGGTATTATGCAAAGGGGACCCGCAAGGGAAATCCATATATAGGTAGAATAAGGAAAAAGGTATCAACAACAGTGCATGCTATCAATGAATTTTTCACATTGTTCATAAGAATGAAAAATATTTGAACCAAATAGTTCCAATTGAAAGATAAGAACATAAGATGTAATATATAAATAATTTAGGTGTTTCCAAGGTTAGGAATCATTAAATACATAAACAATCATTAAAAACTACATGATTTTTCACCGTGAGTAGTAATTTCCATCAAGTTCCATGATTTGTTAGCATATTCTAGAGCATAACTCTTCAAATAATACCAGTGATAGAAAAATGAACCTAACACATTTTAATATTAAAGAACACCACCACAAGACAAATTTATATATACCTAACCACCACCACAAAGATAAATTTCATGTGGGACATGGACAACAATAAAATGATTGAACCTACTATATGAAAATCAAATAAAGATATGCACTAAAAGAAATATTTGAAAGATGGAAGTTATATGGTTATGATATCATATTAAGGAATAGGTAAAATATACAATAATATCCTACAAAGAAATCCAAATGTGTACAATGAACTTTAGCACTCTAATAGCATGACAACCCAAACTTCTATTCCACACATTAAACATATTTATATATACAAAAATTAGATAAGTAAATCATTCCCTTGCATTATGAACCCTTGAACTTCTAACAATATATACAAATAGAAAAAAAACTAAAACAACTATTTTTTTGGTTGTTTAACCATATTCAACAATATATACAAATAGAAAGAAAGCTAAAACAACCATTTGTTTGGTTGTTTAACCATATTTGAAAATAAAACAAAAGTAATATTATAAGAGCAATAACTTGGTTGTTTAACTATAGTAATATTATAAGAGCCAACAACTTGGTTGTTTAATTATACTATTGTTATAATGATCAAAATATTCAATCTTCAAAGTTAGAAATCATTACTGTGTTTATTTATCCATTCCCTAAAATACGCAAATATTTCCTTTCATATCTTCAGTGATTGTTTGAAACTAAATCAAAGTCCAACATATCTTATTTTTTTGGAAGATCATTTCTCTCTTATTGCTTCTTCTACATCTCATATTTTTGTATGCAATTCGTCAAACTATTTAAATACAAAAATATGTATCTAACGAGACAACTATTATAATCTCCTTATTCCACCATTGAATATAATCTTCTTATTCCACCATTGAATATAGTGTTGGATTTACCTTCAAATCTAAATAATCAATATGAAAGATGAATTGTGTATCATTTATGCATTTTGACATATCCTTAGCTATTAGAGAAATCCTAGAAATTTTCGTAACAGAAAAATAGTATGGTCTCGATAATCTTAAATTCAATAATCATGGCTTGGCATAAAATATATACCAATACGTAGTTTAATATAGAAACAAAAGAAAAAGTGAAGGATACAGTTAAAAAAAGGTCTAGTATATTATTAGAAATGTGTAATAAATATGGTCTACCAATACATAGTTCAATATAAAAAAGTGTCCATGATTGGCAAAGCTTAAATCTACAATTAGAAAAGGTTGGTAGCTAGTATATTTTGAGGCCCAAAAAATATATTTGAAGATCGACTATTTAGTTAAGAAAAGGTGGAAAAAATATTTAAGAAAGGATTAATTTTTATTAAACAAATCAATCTTAGCCTTAACCTTATCATCTAGGAAAAAATAAGCATACAAATTTTCCATGCTTCAGTTTCTCACATGTATTAATAAAACAAACACGATTATTAGGGTGAGTTTTGAAATATGCCCTTATCAATGCAATGTTCATCATTTTTACTGGTTGTTGTTCAACACATATATCCTAGCCTTCACCAAAAATGACAATGACAAAAGGTTTTCCACAACTCGATAAAAGTATGATCTCTCAAAAAGAAGTTTGTTCTACAATAACCACTGATAAACACTTTTGATTTTATTTCCATGTTATCATCCTCAATTCCATCATGGGCTAAGAGTGTATGGGAATCCATTCAAGAGAATTTAGATTCCTAAGTAAAACAATTTGATTATTCTAAATAGATCAAGAAAATTCCAAATGTAGGTAGTAAAGATACTTACAAGTGGAAAACATTTCTCCAATAGTAGATCCTTGCATGTATAATTTGATTTTGTTTATCTAGGGTTCACTTTAATTTTTTAGGACCTAATATTGTCACATTAAAGAAAAGAGGTTTCATTACATACTATAAGAAATTAAAAGTATGGAGACATTCACCATTTTTTTTTACTTTGACTAAAGGGGGTAAAGGTGTCCACGATGCACATCCTTAAATATCTAAGTAACCTTCTCTCTAACAATAGTCCAACAACTATTTGGCACTTTGTTTTTGGCTAAATAATATTCTTCTTAAATTCAAAGTCTCATAATGTTCATGTCAAAGCCCCTCAATATCTCCATCACGAACTCTACAAGATTTATTCTCTCAAAATCCATACTATCTTTAAGATATGTTAATAGTGATGATGGATGACCAAGAATTTTCTCTGCATCTAGAATTTTCTTCCAAATATGTGACACTACAAACCAAACAATAAAGTGTTTACATTGTATACTTAATACATAATTGTAAATCAAACAGAGACTTAAAATCAACTTTTAGGGTAGAAATTGCATGAAATTACACAATCTAGAAAAAGGAAACCAATAATTGTAATGCTTACATTGTACTCTTAATATATAACTATAAATCAAACATAGACTTAAAAATCAACTTTTAGGGTAGAAATTGCATGAAACCACTAAAAATATAGAAGGAACCTTTCACTTCTAAGAAATCAATGCCAAGTGAAGCAATTCAACCCATAGAAAATAGACTTTCAAATCTATTGAGTAGTTTACCAAGAAAACAAGAAAACCATACTAAAAAAATTTATGTCTTCACTAAATAAAGTGTTTTCTCAATTTTGATCACAATGGCAATAGGGAAAAATGGACAATGAGCTTCATGTCATCGATTAGAAACAGACTTCCAAAAAATACTCAAAAATATTGGCATAAGGTGTGCATTCACCTTAGGTTGGTACATTGCTCTACACACATCCCTATTCTCCGTAAGATAGAGGATCTGCCTATGCAGTATGACTAAGGATTTTAGCTATCAGAATATCATCCATATCTTTACTTCAAATTATCTTTTTCATAAAATGGTATGATAAAAATCATTCAAAGGACAAAAAACATTTTTGTATGTATATCTTATCAAGGCAAGAAAAATAGAATTCAATTTTATATTTTTCTAATTATCATTAACAATAGATATCAAATTTATAAAGCTATTCAAAATGAGTATTGTGCTAAATGCAATATTTTTCTAGGCATCAAAGAACCACCAGAAACAAAATTATTCAAAACCCCAACATGTGTGGTTAGAGTTATTATTGTATTGGATATATAAATGATACTACAAGTTACTAAGATAAGATTGAAGGAACTAATAAGTAATAATAATATTGTTTACTTGGCCTATTCACATCTTGTCTTGATGAATGTAGGTTACAAGTTTCCATATCAATTAATTGATGATATTCATCATAGCACACTACATGAGTTTATAGTGTTAAATAAGTAAGATATTGGAAGCTAAGAAACCTTACATATATGTTTTATGTTGAAAAAGTAATAGTATAGTAAATCAGTAGACATTATGTACCAAATCTATGCTTTGACAAGAAAAACTTCTACAAGATATTGCTTGTAATGATAAGTTAGATCTATATTTTATATTGGGACTAATCAATTAAATCCTTCCATTTTATCATGTTATGTATTGATTGTAAGAAGTTATCTATTTACTATGGAATACACCTAATGAACTAAAATCCTCACATTTTTTCATGTGATGGGATTACTTGTAACAAGTCATGTTTGTTATGGACTAGAACTGAATTAATTCATTGTATTTTTCCTTATACATATGTGTCAACTATCAAATATGATGTCAATTGCATTCATGTAAAAAGGCAAAGATTCTCTTAGAAAAGACTTGTGATAAATTCTAACTAGATTTACACCTAGCGACCTAGTCCTATGCCTTTAAGAGTGACTACTATTATAGATACATCACATCAAATAGTGCAAAGCTATAAAGTTCTTAGGTTATTTGTGTTAGATGGTGCAACTTTTGGCATTTCTATCCAGTGTTCAAAACCTGATTTATTGCATTGTATCTAATAGTGCAAAAATTGAATTCCCAAAAGGTTCACTCTATTTTCTTATTCAAATAGGACCATATTAGTGAATATACAATTCATGTTTTCCTTTGAGCATAGATTATGTGTTATACTCTATTGTCTTTCCAAATTGGAGTGTGTTGATGCTCAAATGCGCAACATAGGGTACCTTCTTGCAAATGGTTGCAAACGCCTTGTTGTAAATCTCATTCAATGAAGATCTTGTCAAAAGTTCTATTTGTCTTTTATTTTACATGCAGTCTATAATTGTTACATGTTAGATGACTACTGAAAAAAGAATGACTTGTTTATGATTCTAGATGATATTTTTCAGTCGTGGATCAAGGGGATCCCAAAGGAAAAAAGGGAGAAGGAAAAATGTCTTTGGGCAAGAAGGAATGAGTAAAAGGATTAGGTTCTTTGTCCACTTTGATGCTATCTCTTATGAGTTCAATCATTTGGCACGTATAGGAAACCTTTTATTTGGTGGAAAACAAGCCTTTCTTAAACCTTTGAGACCTCTGAATATACCTCTGCAACCCCATCCAAGTATTTTTGGCATTCCTATGTATCCACAATCTGACCTAGCCAATGATGAGTGCGAAACAAACCAAAACAAACTTATTTCAAGGAATGCAAAATGGCCCAGCATGCTTCCCTCAACTTGAAATTAGTGTTGCTTCTATTTCCCTTCTGCTAATTCTTTCGCTCAGAATCATCCTTACATTGAAGTTAAATCCTCTTCTTTAAAACTACCTGCAAATGAAAAGGGAAATAAATCTATGAAAGAATATTCAAGTTCATAAACCTTGAAACCTACTTTCGTCTGCTCCAAGGCCAATGCAAAGGAGTTACAAGGACAATATAGGAGGGAAATTTCTCACTTAGACATGTTTCCTGAGATATCTCAGTATTGATGTTTTATGTTGATGACATTTACAATGGTGTAGATAAGACTTTGACTTGGTTTGACATCATCAAATTTTGGTTGTTAAATACATTTTGTTTTATATTGGCAATTTTGAAGGTACAAGGTGTTAATATATAGATAGATAGAAGATAGATAAAGAGATAGATAGATAGATAGATATAGTCTTCAATTCATATTATGATTGCATGTGGTGCATGATTCCTTTATTTCATAAGATATATTTGAAACGATTAAATGATATAAGTTGTCTTCCCTTATGAGAGTCTAGTAAGACCCCCACCTACCTTTTATATATATTATACATAATATCATTCCCTCGTATTTAACTACTTCATTGACTCCTAATTATTATTTTACCTCGTAAAAGAAACATTAATTTATATTAGACAGTTGAACTGAATAACTATTTAAGGAAGATACAAAAAGAAACAAGGAGATCAATGAAGGGATATTACTATATCACATGAGAGGGATTTACTTGAAAAGTGACAAGGAAAAGGGGGGTATATTGATCATGTGGTATTCCCCCTTAAGAATTTAATTGTGTGCTTCACATCACTTGAGGTGGTCTGAATTTGGTTGTAGGATTTCATTTTCCTTCTATGGCACTCAATTTCCTTTATATGAATATTTTTTACATATAAGGCTTCTAAGGACATCTTTGGTCCAAGTCTTCACAAATATTTGTAAAATAATTTAACTCAATATGTTGATTGGTTATTTATAAAGTATCATTGCATATTTCCCCTCATTGTTGGCTCTTATTTCTCCAACATTCAATTTTTAGATGTTTATATCTTCAATTTTCTTATTATTAGTGTTGTTGTTATAAGTTTTAATTTTCTAAAGTCTTTTACATTTATTTATGTACATTTATGTTCTAACATTGTAATATTTGATTTTATCTATTTTATGTATTTCATTTTACACATAGCTAAAAAAAAAAAAAACATAAAATATATTATAAAATTAAATTACTTTTAAGTCAAGGTTCCTTATGTTGGGAATTTTGATTTTCAGTCTTAGGATATAAAGGAAGGGTGATAATGACGCTTACCTAGTCTAACCTAACGATGTTTGAAGTGTTTTGCAAGAACAATTATAGTTTCTCACTAAACATATACCTACTTATACTCCTTGCAACCTCATCCAAGTATAGCCAACCTTCCTTTGTATCCTCAACCTGGCCTTGTCAATTTTGGATGGGAAGAAAATCAAAATAAACATGCCTCTAGAAATGAAAATTGTCCCAGTAGTCCTAAAAAACAACATGAACTTGTTCTTTCTCCTATTGTTTCTTCATCTAATTCATTTTCTCAAAACCAACCTTGCATCAATATTAAATCCTCTTCATTGAGGCTTCCAGGAAATGAAAAAGGAAATAAACCCACGGATAAGACATCAAACTTTGAGGGTTGAAAGTCTACTTTTGTCCACTCCAAGGAAAGCATTAAGGAGTTACAATGAGATAGTAAGAGAGAAATTTATCATGTGGATATGTTTCTAGAAATATATCCAGAAACATTATGCTTGTGAAGGATCAAGCTTTATATCATTGATATCTATAGGGGAAAGGTTGTGATATTAATATATTTTGATGTTTTCCATATATATTATGGTCACGAGGTGTGGATGATTTAGTATTTCTTACATCAAAAGGATTAATGGAGTGACAAGTGATGCAAAATTAATGTGAAGACATAAGCCTCCAATCAATTAGTAGGACCCCTGTCTATCTTACGTAATGTCACTAATATAATCCCAAAGTTACTTTATTTTCATTGATCCTATTTCTCCTCTATTTCCCAGAAATATTTATTATAAACATATTAAAACAGTTGAAACTAATAACTATTGGAAAGAGTACAAAAGGATGAGAGATCAATTAATTAAGGGAGGAAAAAACTGTGAGAGGGAAGCTTTGAGAGAATTTTTTGCAATTTATTATATTTCATTTATACTAAGTTTTTTAGGGTTGAAGAGCTTTGTTGTTAGCAAGAATTTATTAAGTGACAAGGTTCATCTTATTATTTAAGGTTATTTATCTTATGCATGGCTTTCTCTCTTTAGAAGTTATGATTCTATTCAATGATCATCAGTGTTATCTTATGTAGATTTTAACTATGGGTTACACAATACATGAAGTGGTCTAAGCTCGATTGTAGAATCATTTTCCTTTTTTTTCACTTGGTTGCTTTTGTATGATTTAGATTACATCCTAAGCTTCCAGAGAAATTCCTTGTCCAAATTCTCGCAGGAACTTGAAAAAATTATTTTGTCATAACGGATATATGAATCAATAAACATCATTGCATTACTTTCATGGTTGGGTTCATTTGTGGTTTAAATTAATAATCTTATTTTCTTTTATTATTGTCCTATTTATACTTTCTTTTATAGAAAATTTATTTATTTTCCATTTATTCTTTAAATATTTTACTATTATCTTATATATTTTAATTCTGTAAGTGTTTTACTATTTTTCTTTCATTTTATTTTGTGCATATTTTTATTTTATTGAATTTATTTTGAAGAAAAATTTTAAGAAAAAACTATAAAAACATTTTAAATTAAAGGTTTTACATGTCAAGAATTTATGAATGTGAAGTCCTCAACATAACCATAAGGCTTAAAAATTAGGTACCATTCCCACTTACCTCGCTTATCCTTACGAGGTTCGAGGTGTTTTGAGCGAAGCATTATAGTTTCGCTCTCAACACCCCTCATCTTAGGAACACCTTGGTTATCTATAGATGATGTCTATATCAGTTGTAGGGTAGGAAAAATGACCTTCGCAAATGGTCATTCATAAAAGAAAATTATACTCTACTCCCCTGCGTGTTGATTTTTCAATAGAAAAGGTTAAGCATGAAGTTCATTCCATTTTAGAATTTAACTTAACCATAACCAATAATGTTACAGAAACCAAGATCACAAGAACAAACACCATGCACAAGTACACAAGAAGTATCCTGGGAAACCCTTCTCAAAAAGGGAAGAAAACCCAGCCAAATCCTTTGCTATATTCTTCAAGAGAAAGACCCTCACCACCAAGAAAACCTAGCACACAAGAGGATGCTTACAAAACCTAGAATACTAGCACCCAAGAGAGGTGTGCACTTTTCCCAAGAAGATGTACTTGCTGAAATTTCCAAACTCATACAAAAAATACGATTCCTCAATGGGGAATTTACCTTTACTTATATTAGATTTGACCTATCAACAGAAGTGTATATTGGCACAACAAGGCCAACCTCTCTATCTCATAATATAATTAATATTAACCATATTAATTATATTTTACATTAATTATCAATTATATTAAGGTGGGGTCAACTTGTACCCTTTACATTACAATTAGGGTTACAGGCAGGTATTACTCCTGAATAATATAGCAAGGGATCGCATACACCCACTAGTGCTCAGCCACTAGGGGTACATCCATAGGGATTTACATATCTATGGCTTACTGCATTACACATAAGAACCACTTCTTCACTAGTGCTTAGCCACTAGGATCATGTTCACCTGTGCTCGTCCACAAGCACGTCCACTCAACAAATCTTCTTTCCCACTGCATTACACAAGAGATTCATCTGGATTTTCTCATCAACTCTCTTCTCATAGGAGGCTAATACATCATATTCATCTTTGTCTCATGACAATGCACCAAACACTTTGGGATTTCACACGTTCACCTTGTGTTCAGCCACAAGCACATCCAACTCTACAGATCTCCTTTCTCACTATGTTACATAGGAGAATCATCTAGAGTTATTCTCAACTCTCTGTAAGGAGGAGGCCATCTCTACATTCCATCTATGTCTCATATAGGAACCACACACCCCTCTCAGGGGCTCTCTCTCAGGTTTGTGTCCTGGAGAATTTCTCACGTATTTTCAATCATCAACACTCCCTCTCATCTAGGGATGCATTATTCATCATGCCAAGTCTCACATGGATGTACTTTGAACTTTTGCTTGGTTGTAGTTATCAACACTCCCTCTCAACTAGGGAGGTATCCTTAAACAAGTTAATTTGGTGAATATGTTTGCAATCTACTCATGTGTAGGAAGGTATTGCATGTGTACTTATTTTCCTCTGCATCATGTCTCTGATATAAAGATATTTAATCTCAATGTGTTTCGATCTATCATGAAACATTGGGTTCTCAAAGAGATTTACACACAACTTTGGTTATCATCATAGGATCCATCTCATGATAAAGTAAATATGTCAGAAGCTTGTGAAGCCATATTTCTCCGCACACTCGATGATACATACTTTGATTCTGTGGTACTCAAGACCACAGAGTTTTGTTTTCTGTTGCATCAGGAAATCATGGCAATATTCACAGTGAGACAACAACTGGATGTGCTCTTCCAGTCCACTATACTCTCTGCTCAATCTGTATAGGCATATCCCTGCAAACTCATTTTCACAATTGGAGGCATATCTTAGGCCATATCTAACTGTGCCTCGTGTGTATCTCAATACATGCTTTATTGTTATCATGTGAATCTATCTTAGTTGGATCATGCATTGACTAAGCATATTCATTGCATAGCATGAATCGGGTCTGGTGTTAACCAGATACATCAGTGATCTAGTCAATTGTGGATCAATCTTGTATGAATCATCATCATTCATTTTCTTCAAATCCATCACCGTGGATTTGCATTATGTCATACTGAACTTCTTTAATATTCCCACTGTATATTTTCCTTGACAATATTACCGGTCCTCTATCATACTTCTTGTCCCAAGGAGTAGAGCATCATATTCATATCCTTCATTTAGAAATCAGAATTCAAAGCTTACTTGTATCCAACAACAAGGCTTTCTGAACAAATCATCAAAATCAGGCTCCCATCACCAACATTGTAATAATATAGGTTTGCATCAACAATACTCTTGTTGAAACCCAAACTCATCAAGAATCCATCCATCTAATATAGTTTCCAACTCATGGATGGTAATACGGATGAAAGTGTATCGGGATTACTGGATCAAGTGTCTCATCATAGAAAACTCTCTATGTTTGTGAGAATCCTTTGGCTATAAATCTCACTTTGTATTTCTCGACACTTCCATCAACTGCATCTTTGATATTATAGATATACTTGGAAATTACCATAGACTTCCCTTCTAGTCTCTGAAAAAATATCTTATACATCATTCTTTTAAGATATACTGGTATTCTTTTGTTATGGTATCTTGTCATACATGTTTTCTTGTTGCTTCTACAAGACAAGGAGGCTTAAAATCAATGAAGTGGCTCATGACTGAAGGATAGTTCAAAAATCTCTTTTTCTTTCTCAGGATGTGCCTTGAGGGGCTTGTATGTTTCTCTGCCTCATGCAGAGTATGCCTAGGCAAGCCTTGTATTCCCTAATGCAATATCTCTGGACATATCAACTGGAGCAACTAGATCAACTGGAATAATGTATGTCTTCCTCTAAAAAGTTGAAGGGGGGGAAGGTAATGTTTCACTGTCAATCTCCATCTGATATTCTTTGGATCTTTGAAAGGCTATATCTTTTTGAAGGACAACATATCTTCTTGTCTCAATATTTCTCTGACCAAGGATGTAGATCTGGAATATCTTCGAAGATTCACTTTTTATCCCATAAATGTATCCTTTCTCTCTGAAGGGTCTAGCTTGGACTTATTCTCTTTGGTTACATGAAAATACATTGGGCACCCAAATATCTTGAAGTGTTCAATCTCAGGATTCACTCCAGTGAGAGTTTCTTCGGGATTTTATGTTTTTCAAAGTCTGGTGAAGACTCTTGTTCTGAACATATATTGTTTCATGCATGCTTCTTCCCATGGAATCATAGAAAGATTTTGATCATGCATTATTGCATTGGTTGTCTCAATGATGGTTCTATTCTTCCTCTTTCTCAAATCGTTTTGACTCCCTCTGAAGGATAAGCATCTTCATTTATTATTAACCTGCCTGGAACAAGAAAACAAGAGGAACCAAAACAAGAATATCTCCTAAAGGATAATAATGAGTACATCTCTAGAATCAAAACAATTTAAGGATTGTTGTCATAGTTATAACACCTACTTGTAATGTAGCAAACTTTAGAAATATAGGTTAGAGGAATCACAATTACAACAATCAAACCTGGAGTCTTCACTTCCAGTGTGTTGTTCCTATGAATGCACTGAGATCCCTCTGGATCCATGAATTCAAGGAAAAAAGGATTCCTTCCTCCTGCAATTTCCCTTATGACAATGATACAAATAATATATATATACAAGTGCATACCTGAGGGTGTTGATATGATTTCTCCAATGGCACCTGGTTGATCTATGTCCTCTTGACATCTTCATGAAGAGGGTAGTCATAGTGTCACCTTTTTGCATCACCCACAATAATCCTTCCTCTAAAGTATTGTCTTCCAAGAACTTGAATTTACTTGATCTATCAAGTTTATCTTCCATCATAGTTTTTTTCATCATAATTTTAGATTCTTCACAAACCCTTGTCAACTAGGCTAGAAAAACTAACGACTAGGCTGGGCTAGCACTTTTAGTTTTTGTTGGACTTATTATTGCCAAAAATAATCCTTTGAAATATAGGATAACACTGGTGAGTTGAAGAGCTCCTTCAATGAATTGCAGAAACCCTAATTTTGAAATTTCTACAAAAATTAGCGAAACCCTAGGTCTAAAATTTCAAAATGCTCAGAATTTCACTCTGAGAGTCTCTGGAGGTGCACTAGAGAAGTTTGTACTCTACTATGTAAAAATAATCCCCAACATTCAAGTATTAATGGCTGAAACACCTCAGAAAGGAGGGTCGTACAGATTTTCTGGAAACCCTAGGAGGGTTGTACGGTTCTGAAGAAACGAGAGGAGACTGGTAGATGCCTGTGCAATGGGTTCTTCAAGACCTATGCTCTGATACCTTGTTGATTTTTCAATAGAAAAGGTTAAGCATGAAGTTCATTCAATTTTAGCATTTAACTTAACCATAACCAATAATGTTGCAGCAACCAAGATCACAAGAAGAAACACCATGCACAAGTACACAAGAAGTGTCATGGGAAACCCTTCTCAACAAGGGAATAAAACCCAGCCAAATCCTTTGTTATATTATTCAAGAGAAATACCCTCACCACCAAGAAAACCTAGCACACAAGAGGGTGCTTATAAACCCTAGAATACTAGCACCCAAGAGAGGTGTGCACTTTTCCCAAGAAGATGTACTTGCTGAAATTTCCAAACTCACACAAAAGATATGACTCCTCAATGGGGAATTTACCTTTACTTATATTAGACTTGACCTGTCAACAGAATTTTCTATTGGCACAACAGGGTCGACCTCTCTATCTCATAATATAATTAATATTAACCAGATCAATTATCTTTTACATTAATTATCAATTACATTAAGGTGGGGTCGACCTGTACCCTTTACATTACAATTAGGGTTACAGGCAGATCTAACTCTTGAACAATATAGCAAGGTATCTCATACACCCACTAGTCCTCAGCCACTAGGGGCAAATCCATAGGGATGTCCATATCATTGGCTCACTACATTACACAGAAGAACCCCTTGTTCACTAGTGCTCACCCACTAGGATCACGTTCACCTGTGCTCGTCCACAGGCACGTCCACTCAACAGATCTTCTTTCCCACTTCATTACATAGGATATTCATCCATAGTTTCTCATCAACTCTCTACTCAGAGGAGGCTAATACATCATCTTCATATTTGTCTCATGATGATGCACCCAGTACTTTGGGATTTCACACATTCACCTTGTGCTCGGCCACAGGCACATCCAATTCTGCAGATCTCCTTTCTCATTGCGCTACACAGGAGAATCATATGGATTTCTTCTCAACTCTCTATAAGGAGGAGGCCATCTCTACGTTCCATCTATGTCTCATATAGCAACCACACACCCCTCTCAAAGGATCTCTCTCAGGTTTTTGTCCTGGAGAATGTCTCACGTAGTTGCAATCATCAACACTACGAAGCCACTCATTGGCACTAAAACACCTATTTGGGTAGGACAAAAAGAAGGAGAAGAGACATTTTAGGCCACATTGCATTCTCTCCTTATAATTGAAACAACATTATCCATAAAGGATACAAATTAAGACACCTTCATCTCAAATTACATGCAAATTCTATATCCAATCTCTGTAAAAATTGAGGAGTGCACTAGCCAAAAATGAGAAGGACAACATGAAAATTATATCGATTTGAACAAGAATTCTTGGCAATATTTACTCAATAATGTTATTTAACAAACTGCAACCAAAATAGTGGAAATTTCTCCATCCAAAACTATCAAAATCAACAGTAATTTGATTGCTATACAAGAATAACAACTACTAGATGTTCTCAAAATACATGCATCGACCTTTGCATGGGATTACAAAGACATGAAGGGAATTCATCCATACATTTTTACACACCACATTTATATCAAAGAATATTCTTCACCCACCAAGAAACCTCAAAGAATAATGAACCCTTCCTTAAAAGACATAGTCAAGGGAGACTTATAGAAACTCCTATATGCAAGATTCATCTACCCGATCTATGACAATGAATGGGTCTCACCCTTGGTTATAGTTCCCAAGAAGAATGGAAAATGAAGAGTGTGTCTATATTACCAAGATCTCAACAAGGACACAATAAAGAACCACTTTCCCTTGCCTTTCATTGATTAAGTGTTGGATGCCCTAGTGGGTAAAAACTACTTTTCATTTTTATATGGGTTTAGTGCATATAACTAGATACATTTTATCCCTGATGACCAAGACAAAACCACATTTAATTTCCCTTGGGGCACATTTTCCTATAAATTCCTATCATTTGGTCTATGTAATGCTCCTACAACCTTCCAACAAGTTGTCCTTAATATATTTTTAGATTTGGTACATGACACTGTAGAAATCTACATGGACGATTTCACTCCATCTGGAATTCATTCCAAGAAGCCTTATATAATCTAGAAAATGTGTTGAACATGTGTGAGAAGATGAATTCATTATTAAGTAATGAAAAATCTAGCATGCTCATGAGTGAAGGAAATGTATTAATTCATCATGTCTCTTCTAGGGGGATTGAAGTAGATCAATCTAAATTGAACATAGTTCAATACATGCCCAAGCCTCAAAAGAAAAGAAAAATTGTGAGAATTTTTCTAGGCCATGTAGGTTAATACCAAAGTTTAATCAAATATTTTAACAAAATGGTCTCCCCCTTGTTCACCCTACTCTCCAAAGATATATTTATGTTGGACAGAATATTGTCCAACGTCATGTGACAAAATAAAAGAAAAATTCATCTTATCCCCTATATTGCAATGTCCTAAGTGGAATAGTCCATTTCACATACAAATAGATCTATCTGATAAGTAATTAGGGGTATTTTTTTTCCAACAATAAAACAAGGATCCATTTGCAATTTATTTTATCAGTAAAAGCCTATATGAAGCTAAAATAAACTATATTTTCAATGAGAAATAATTTTTTGTAGTTGTATATGTCATAAAAAAAGTTAAACATCATGACACTAGATACCTAGTTTTTTTCATATAGACCATGTTGCAATCAGATACTTAATGAACAAAAATGATGTTATCGACAAGATAATGAGATGGCTATTACTACTGTAGAAATTTGATCTAGCCATCCTTGAAAAACTAGGTAAGTAGAATTTTATTGTATATTTCCTATCAATATTTAAAAGTGCTATAGATAATGAAGTTGTGGATGACAAATTTCCATGTGATCACCTCTTTGCAATCTCTATATAGACTCCCTAGTTTTTTGACACAAGCAAACTACCTAGCTACAGGGAGATTTCCTCAATACTTATCTTACAAAGAGCACTAAAAAAATTTCAGGAAAAATTCCACCTATACTTGGATAAAGGAATACCTATTCAAGCTTGAACCATATCATATTCTCAAAAGGTGCATAAGAAAATATGAGGTACAAGAAATTCTACATGCTTACCTTGATGAGAATTGTGGAGGTCATTATGCTGCGAAAAATATAGCCTACAAAATCCTACAAGTTGGATATTATTGGTCTACTATGTGTTATCATACAATATTACACCTTAGTGAAAAGCCTTCACAAAGTACAAAATGATTGGAACATTAGAAGTTCCACTGTCACCTAGGCAACAATTTCCCTTCTTTTAGTGAAAGCTAAATCCAAAAAAGGGAGGCTTCCCTAGTAGCTTCAGTGAATCCAAAGACAAAACATAATCACGTCTAAGGAATCATATATATACACACAATTTACCACAAACTAAATATATTAAGAAAGTTATAGATTATGTGGTTATTCAAGGTAAATTACATATTTGGGTTTGATATACTTTAAGGATGAGTTAAGAGGGCTTATCAAGTTATTATTCAATGTAAAACAATCCCCAAACAAGACAAATTTGTTATGGTTGTTATAAAACTTCTATAAAAGATAAGTAAATTGTGGCATAAGATAAGTTATAACAATTATATAATTCGACTTCTTAAACATAATATAAACTAGTAAATGTTATGGCTAAAACAATGCATAAAACTAGGGTTTAAGTAACTTATTAATTCTAAAAATTTAAGAGCATATAAAAACGAGTAAAACTAAGACGTTTATCTCTAAAATTGCTATAATACAAACCGACTATAATGATTTTCCAAGAGAGATAATTCTAGGTCAAACACATGAAAGAAAACCCTAAACTTTTAGGTCAAACATATGCAAGAAAACTCCTAGACATCTAGAGTTTTTTATTCGTGAAAATTAAATGTTAGTAAACAAACCCTACATTTATCCTAAAACAAAGATGAAAAATAAAGTTTTGAATTTTAGATTGACTAGATGGGAGAAAACTATTGCCTACTATTTTTTTGGGGCATATGGGGTCAACTAAGGACTCACTTGAGACGATGTAAGTAGATCTAGGGTGATATATAGGGTTGTACACTACAAACCCTAGAAGATCCACCTAGTGCCTTACAAACTTCAAGATGGTTCAAGGGAAGATAATCCACCAGTAATATACCAAAGGGTTTCGAAGAAGGGACTTGTTCAAGTAATAAACCAAGAGAGTGCACCACCACCACTAGATAAGTAAAACTACACTTAAAATCATTCATAAACAAAGTCCAACAAGATCAAGTGAGACCACTTAATCAAGAAATCATTTCATCCATAAAACCTTATCCAAGAGAATCCATGAAAGTTGAAAATAAATCCACAAGACATCTCCTCAAGAAGTTGATGTAGTTATCCAGCCCTAGAAAATATAGAAGAAAAAAATTATATAATTAATTGTTCTCCACAAGTTATAGCAATGATCCAAATGAGAAGTGCTTCTCTTATTTATATGAGAGATCTAGCACTCTTAGGATCCAATCCTAACCACTTTCCATGGGTCATTAGTTAATAGCATATGTTTTCTATTTAATAAATCCCAACATTAATTTAATAAGGCCTATTAAATAAAGAAGAATAAGTCAATGTAAGAAGACCTAATAGAAGCTTCCACTTCTAGAAAGATCTTCCTCTAGAAGTTTCTTTAGAAGGTAGAACTAGTATAAATAAGAGTAGGAGGTATTGGATATTTTGTCTTGGAGATTATTGTAATAGAGTTCTGCTCTGTTGGAGGTTGCCCCCTCGAAGAGGCAAGTGAACATTGTTATCATAATAAATTTTCTCATCCTAGTGATTATTCTGGTGCTATTCTGGTGTTCTACTGATATTTTTTTGGATATATCATTATTATTCTATCATTGCTTGCTAGATATTTTTTGTTCTGCATAATATATTGTATTAGGAATATTGCAAGTGGTATCATATCTTTTTTCAAGGTAGAGACATATTCCGGTGTCTTTAAGCTACAAATATTTTTTGTTATGCACATAAACCCGCAGTCGGGGAGTCATACACACAAGAAATACAAGTGGTTTTTAAGAACACATCTTTTGGCCACCCTTGTAACCCATATTGGTACCCCTTCGAGTGGTAGCGCATCAGACATCACTTGTACACGGATCGGCCTAGGTATCCTGACTCCCTCCGTAGATAAACCAATCGGTCGCCTTACTGTTATAGTGTCATCGAGAACAACACTCAGGAAGTGACTCTCTAGTACTTGGGTAGTCAGGTAGTGTGACTAAAGGTACGGTCTAGCCTCCTTAGTTGGTGCCCTAAGATATTGGGATGAGTACTAATTTTGGACCCCGCACGTATATAAGAGAGTTATAGCATAGGGAAAACCATTGACTGTATATTCCCTGCAAACCCTAACCCTTGGGAACAAAACAAAGAAATAAAAGACAAGACTTATTACAGTGCAACCTTGTCATCTGCATTGGAGTTGTGAAATTACTACATCTTTTGTCCTGTTAATAATTTGGGCATTCCTCCTCTGCATTCTGCCATTTCATTCCTCTCTTCATTATGATCGCAGTGGTACCCTTCAATTTTAAGCCTATTTTTTCCCTATGGATCCAACCCCCTCTGGGACGCCTTTATTGAGACCTATTCCATTGGATTCCTCTCTGTGTCCTGATCAATCGAGTACCTATCATTTTTAAGCCCATTTTTTTCCTCCAAACACCTTTGTTTCTCCCTAAGCCTTCACTATGCCTACCACTCACTCTCAGTCCCAAGACACCTTGGAGGATATAAGGATAGAATGTCCCACCTGGAACAACAAATTACAGATAACATGCCTTCCCTCCGCAATGAATTCAACACATCCCTGGAAGATCAAGTCAATAGATTGGTGCAACTCTTCAGGGGTAATAATGTTGATCCAAACCCAGAATAACTTCACTCTTCTCATTATGAACATAATCAGTCCTCCCGCTCCACTTGGGGTTCTCCACCTTCTTGGACTAAGGTGCCCAAAGTTGACATGCATAAATTTGATGGTTCCAACCCAGCTGGGTGGGTTTCTCAAATGGAACAATACTTCTCCATTCATGATATTTGAGATGATGAGACCAAACTCCATATAGGGGTTTTTTACTTGGATCAAGAACGTTGGAAATGGTGGTAATAGCATAAGAAATGTTATCCAGGACATCCCAATTGGAACATGTTTTCCAAAGTTGTTTGTTCCTATTTTGATCAGGAATCATAATTTTTGGGCCAACTCACTAAGTTGCACCAAACTGGCTCTGTCATAGACTTCATCATGGAATTTGAACAATTGTCTATCCATACTTAGGGTTTATCACATGAATTATACCTAGAATGTTTTATCAGTGGTTTAAAAGAAGTTATCAAGGCTCATGTGAACATGCATCATCATACTACCTGGTTGCAGGCATGTCAATTAGCCAAGGAAGTATAGACCATCCTCCAAATGCCATCCTTGAAGGCTCTATTTACCAACCATCCTCGCCCAGGGGATACCCCTGCTCCGACCCAAACTTTGAAGGTCCAAAAGGTCTCTCCCACAGAAATGATGGAACGTCGTAAGAAAGGCCTTTTCTACTATTGTGATGAAAAGTATGCACCGGGACATAAATCTCGAGAACAAAATATCTTCCATATTGATGCCTCGGCTTTCTTTTCCTATTATGACATCCCATCAAATGAGGTTTCAGACCAAGAGTCAGCTCAACCAAGTGATCATGTCGAAGATCTAGTTGTCATGCCAATGGAATCCATGGAACCAGTCATCTCGCTTCATGCACTCTTAGGTACTTCATCCCCACAGACATTGAAGATCAAAGGATACATTAAACATAGGTTGGTTGTGGTGTTAATTGATAGTGGTAGCACCCATAATTTTATTCATCGCAGGCTATTTGATGAGCTCCATTGCTTTTTCTGCCATGTTTCTAATTTCCAAATCCTCATTGCTAATGGGGGTACTATGAAGTGTGGGGACTGATGTGATAATGTAAAACTCCAAATGGGTGATTACCATCTCAAAACACACATGTTCTATATTTACATGGGTGGTTGTGATATTGTATTAGGTGTGGAATGGCTTTGCACTATGGGGTTGATAACAATGGATTATCAAGAATTATATATGATCGTCACCCGAGACGCTCACACCTATACTCTCTGAGGTCTCCAAGTGGGCTCTCCTAAAATCATCAGCTCTCACAGAATGGAAAAAGTCTTGAAGAAATGCCACCATGGTCTGATTTCTCAATTTAATTCCATCCATCTCAATAAACAGGTCTCTCAGGTAGTTCCTCCTAGCCTGCAACTCATCTTGGAAAAATAACCCAATATCTTTGAGCTTCCTACAACCTTAACTCCCTCCAGGGGTGAGCACGACAATAGCATCCCTCTCCTGTCGGGTAGTCAAACCCACAATGTACATCCCTACCGATACCCATTTTCTCAGAAAAATTAAATAGAAAAGATGGTACAGGAGTTACTGGAGGCAGGGGTAATTCTCACTAGTACTAACCCATATTTTTCACCAATGGTGATGGTTTTAAAGAAAGAAGGTACTTGGCACATGTGGCCTGATTTTTGTTCCTTGAATAAACTAACCATCAAAGATAAATTTCCAATTCCTATAATTGACAATTTGTTGGATGAAATACAAGGTGCTTGTGTATTTGCCAAATTAGACCTTTGATATGGTTATTACCAAATCCAGATGAAGGAGGTTGATATTTCGAAGACTGCTTTCCGAAATCATAAGGGACATTATGAATTCGTGGTCATCCCTTTTTGTTGAAATATTGTAGCTTCGAAGAATATTCTAATTATATTTTAGTTATTATTGTATAGATCAAATCCCCTTTTGTGGATTGATCATGTCGGGTATTGTATAAGATCAAA
>ML790771.1:224687-258723 GCA_009831015.1 Picea engelmannii | reverse complement strand
ATAAACACTTTTGATTTTATTTCCATGTTATCATCCTCAATTCCATCATGGGCTAAGAGTGTATGGGAATCCATTCAAGAGAATTTAGATTCCTAAGTAAAACAATTTGATTATTCTAAATAGATCAAGAAAATTCCAAATGTAGGTAGTAAAGATACTTACAAGTGGAAAACATTTCTCCAATAGTAGATCCTTGCATGTATAATTTGATTTTGTTTATCTAGGGTTCACTTTAATTTTTTAGGACCTAATATTGTCACATTAAAGAAAAGAGGTTTCATTACATACTATAAGAAATTAAAAGTATGGAGACATTCACCATTTTTTTTTACTTTGACTAAAGGGGGTAAAGGTGTCCACGATGCACATCCTTAAATATCTAAGTAACCTTCTCTCTAACAATAGTCCAACAACTATTTGGCACTTTGTTTTTGGCTAAATAATATTCTTCTTAAATTCAAAGTCTCATAATGTTCATGTCAAAGCCCCTCAATATCTCCATCACGAACTCTACAAGATTTATTCTCTCAAAATCCATACTATCTTTAAGATATGTTAATAGTGATGATGGATGACCAAGAATTTTCTCTGCATCTAGAATTTTCTTCCAAATATGTGACACTACAAACCAAACAATAAAGTGTTTACATTGTATACTTAATACATAATTGTAAATCAAACAGAGACTTAAAATCAACTTTTAGGGTAGAAATTGCATGAAATTACACAATCTAGAAAAAGGAAACCAATAATTGTAATGCTTACATTGTACTCTTAATATATAACTATAAATCAAACATAGACTTAAAAATCAACTTTTAGGGTAGAAATTGCATGAAACCACTAAAAATATAGAAGGAACCTTTCACTTCTAAGAAATCAATGCCAAGTGAAGCAATTCAACCCATAGAAAATAGACTTTCAAATCTATTGAGTAGTTTACCAAGAAAACAAGAAAACCATACTAAAAAAATTTATGTCTTCACTAAATAAAGTGTTTTCTCAATTTTGATCACAATGGCAATAGGGAAAAATGGACAATGAGCTTCATGTCATCGATTAGAAACAGACTTCCAAAAAATACTCAAAAATATTGGCATAAGGTGTGCATTCACCTTAGGTTGGTACATTGCTCTACACACATCCCTATTCTCCGTAAGATAGAGGATCTGCCTATGCAGTATGACTAAGGATTTTAGCTATCAGAATATCATCCATATCTTTACTTCAAATTATCTTTTTCATAAAATGGTATGATAAAAATCATTCAAAGGACAAAAAACATTTTTGTATGTATATCTTATCAAGGCAAGAAAAATAGAATTCAATTTTATATTTTTCTAATTATCATTAACAATAGATATCAAATTTATAAAGCTATTCAAAATGAGTATTGTGCTAAATGCAATATTTTTCTAGGCATCAAAGAACCACCAGAAACAAAATTATTCAAAACCCCAACATGTGTGGTTAGAGTTATTATTGTATTGGATATATAAATGATACTACAAGTTACTAAGATAAGATTGAAGGAACTAATAAGTAATAATAATATTGTTTACTTGGCCTATTCACATCTTGTCTTGATGAATGTAGGTTACAAGTTTCCATATCAATTAATTGATGATATTCATCATAGCACACTACATGAGTTTATAGTGTTAAATAAGTAAGATATTGGAAGCTAAGAAACCTTACATATATGTTTTATGTTGAAAAAGTAATAGTATAGTAAATCAGTAGACATTATGTACCAAATCTATGCTTTGACAAGAAAAACTTCTACAAGATATTGCTTGTAATGATAAGTTAGATCTATATTTTATATTGGGACTAATCAATTAAATCCTTCCATTTTATCATGTTATGTATTGATTGTAAGAAGTTATCTATTTACTATGGAATACACCTAATGAACTAAAATCCTCACATTTTTTCATGTGATGGGATTACTTGTAACAAGTCATGTTTGTTATGGACTAGAACTGAATTAATTCATTGTATTTTTCCTTATACATATGTGTCAACTATCAAATATGATGTCAATTGCATTCATGTAAAAAGGCAAAGATTCTCTTAGAAAAGACTTGTGATAAATTCTAACTAGATTTACACCTAGCGACCTAGTCCTATGCCTTTAAGAGTGACTACTATTATAGATACATCACATCAAATAGTGCAAAGCTATAAAGTTCTTAGGTTATTTGTGTTAGATGGTGCAACTTTTGGCATTTCTATCCAGTGTTCAAAACCTGATTTATTGCATTGTATCTAATAGTGCAAAAATTGAATTCCCAAAAGGTTCACTCTATTTTCTTATTCAAATAGGACCATATTAGTGAATATACAATTCATGTTTTCCTTTGAGCATAGATTATGTGTTATACTCTATTGTCTTTCCAAATTGGAGTGTGTTGATGCTCAAATGCGCAACATAGGGTACCTTCTTGCAAATGGTTGCAAACGCCTTGTTGTAAATCTCATTCAATGAAGATCTTGTCAAAAGTTCTATTTGTCTTTTATTTTACATGCAGTCTATAATTGTTACATGTTAGATGACTACTGAAAAAAGAATGACTTGTTTATGATTCTAGATGATATTTTTCAGTCGTGGATCAAGGGGATCCCAAAGGAAAAAAGGGAGAAGGAAAAATGTCTTTGGGCAAGAAGGAATGAGTAAAAGGATTAGGTTCTTTGTCCACTTTGATGCTATCTCTTATGAGTTCAATCATTTGGCACGTATAGGAAACCTTTTATTTGGTGGAAAACAAGCCTTTCTTAAACCTTTGAGACCTCTGAATATACCTCTGCAACCCCATCCAAGTATTTTTGGCATTCCTATGTATCCACAATCTGACCTAGCCAATGATGAGTGCGAAACAAACCAAAACAAACTTATTTCAAGGAATGCAAAATGGCCCAGCATGCTTCCCTCAACTTGAAATTAGTGTTGCTTCTATTTCCCTTCTGCTAATTCTTTCGCTCAGAATCATCCTTACATTGAAGTTAAATCCTCTTCTTTAAAACTACCTGCAAATGAAAAGGGAAATAAATCTATGAAAGAATATTCAAGTTCATAAACCTTGAAACCTACTTTCGTCTGCTCCAAGGCCAATGCAAAGGAGTTACAAGGACAATATAGGAGGGAAATTTCTCACTTAGACATGTTTCCTGAGATATCTCAGTATTGATGTTTTATGTTGATGACATTTACAATGGTGTAGATAAGACTTTGACTTGGTTTGACATCATCAAATTTTGGTTGTTAAATACATTTTGTTTTATATTGGCAATTTTGAAGGTACAAGGTGTTAATATATAGATAGATAGAAGATAGATAAAGAGATAGATAGATAGATAGATATAGTCTTCAATTCATATTATGATTGCATGTGGTGCATGATTCCTTTATTTCATAAGATATATTTGAAACGATTAAATGATATAAGTTGTCTTCCCTTATGAGAGTCTAGTAAGACCCCCACCTACCTTTTATATATATTATACATAATATCATTCCCTCGTATTTAACTACTTCATTGACTCCTAATTATTATTTTACCTCGTAAAAGAAACATTAATTTATATTAGACAGTTGAACTGAATAACTATTTAAGGAAGATACAAAAAGAAACAAGGAGATCAATGAAGGGATATTACTATATCACATGAGAGGGATTTACTTGAAAAGTGACAAGGAAAAGGGGGGTATATTGATCATGTGGTATTCCCCCTTAAGAATTTAATTGTGTGCTTCACATCACTTGAGGTGGTCTGAATTTGGTTGTAGGATTTCATTTTCCTTCTATGGCACTCAATTTCCTTTATATGAATATTTTTTACATATAAGGCTTCTAAGGACATCTTTGGTCCAAGTCTTCACAAATATTTGTAAAATAATTTAACTCAATATGTTGATTGGTTATTTATAAAGTATCATTGCATATTTCCCCTCATTGTTGGCTCTTATTTCTCCAACATTCAATTTTTAGATGTTTATATCTTCAATTTTCTTATTATTAGTGTTGTTGTTATAAGTTTTAATTTTCTAAAGTCTTTTACATTTATTTATGTACATTTATGTTCTAACATTGTAATATTTGATTTTATCTATTTTATGTATTTCATTTTACACATAGCTAAAAAAAAAAAAAACATAAAATATATTATAAAATTAAATTACTTTTAAGTCAAGGTTCCTTATGTTGGGAATTTTGATTTTCAGTCTTAGGATATAAAGGAAGGGTGATAATGACGCTTACCTAGTCTAACCTAACGATGTTTGAAGTGTTTTGCAAGAACAATTATAGTTTCTCACTAAACATATACCTACTTATACTCCTTGCAACCTCATCCAAGTATAGCCAACCTTCCTTTGTATCCTCAACCTGGCCTTGTCAATTTTGGATGGGAAGAAAATCAAAATAAACATGCCTCTAGAAATGAAAATTGTCCCAGTAGTCCTAAAAAACAACATGAACTTGTTCTTTCTCCTATTGTTTCTTCATCTAATTCATTTTCTCAAAACCAACCTTGCATCAATATTAAATCCTCTTCATTGAGGCTTCCAGGAAATGAAAAAGGAAATAAACCCACGGATAAGACATCAAACTTTGAGGGTTGAAAGTCTACTTTTGTCCACTCCAAGGAAAGCATTAAGGAGTTACAATGAGATAGTAAGAGAGAAATTTATCATGTGGATATGTTTCTAGAAATATATCCAGAAACATTATGCTTGTGAAGGATCAAGCTTTATATCATTGATATCTATAGGGGAAAGGTTGTGATATTAATATATTTTGATGTTTTCCATATATATTATGGTCACGAGGTGTGGATGATTTAGTATTTCTTACATCAAAAGGATTAATGGAGTGACAAGTGATGCAAAATTAATGTGAAGACATAAGCCTCCAATCAATTAGTAGGACCCCTGTCTATCTTACGTAATGTCACTAATATAATCCCAAAGTTACTTTATTTTCATTGATCCTATTTCTCCTCTATTTCCCAGAAATATTTATTATAAACATATTAAAACAGTTGAAACTAATAACTATTGGAAAGAGTACAAAAGGATGAGAGATCAATTAATTAAGGGAGGAAAAAACTGTGAGAGGGAAGCTTTGAGAGAATTTTTTGCAATTTATTATATTTCATTTATACTAAGTTTTTTAGGGTTGAAGAGCTTTGTTGTTAGCAAGAATTTATTAAGTGACAAGGTTCATCTTATTATTTAAGGTTATTTATCTTATGCATGGCTTTCTCTCTTTAGAAGTTATGATTCTATTCAATGATCATCAGTGTTATCTTATGTAGATTTTAACTATGGGTTACACAATACATGAAGTGGTCTAAGCTCGATTGTAGAATCATTTTCCTTTTTTTTCACTTGGTTGCTTTTGTATGATTTAGATTACATCCTAAGCTTCCAGAGAAATTCCTTGTCCAAATTCTCGCAGGAACTTGAAAAAATTATTTTGTCATAACGGATATATGAATCAATAAACATCATTGCATTACTTTCATGGTTGGGTTCATTTGTGGTTTAAATTAATAATCTTATTTTCTTTTATTATTGTCCTATTTATACTTTCTTTTATAGAAAATTTATTTATTTTCCATTTATTCTTTAAATATTTTACTATTATCTTATATATTTTAATTCTGTAAGTGTTTTACTATTTTTCTTTCATTTTATTTTGTGCATATTTTTATTTTATTGAATTTATTTTGAAGAAAAATTTTAAGAAAAAACTATAAAAACATTTTAAATTAAAGGTTTTACATGTCAAGAATTTATGAATGTGAAGTCCTCAACATAACCATAAGGCTTAAAAATTAGGTACCATTCCCACTTACCTCGCTTATCCTTACGAGGTTCGAGGTGTTTTGAGCGAAGCATTATAGTTTCGCTCTCAACACCCCTCATCTTAGGAACACCTTGGTTATCTATAGATGATGTCTATATCAGTTGTAGGGTAGGAAAAATGACCTTCGCAAATGGTCATTCATAAAAGAAAATTATACTCTACTCCCCTGCGTGTTGATTTTTCAATAGAAAAGGTTAAGCATGAAGTTCATTCCATTTTAGAATTTAACTTAACCATAACCAATAATGTTACAGAAACCAAGATCACAAGAACAAACACCATGCACAAGTACACAAGAAGTATCCTGGGAAACCCTTCTCAAAAAGGGAAGAAAACCCAGCCAAATCCTTTGCTATATTCTTCAAGAGAAAGACCCTCACCACCAAGAAAACCTAGCACACAAGAGGATGCTTACAAAACCTAGAATACTAGCACCCAAGAGAGGTGTGCACTTTTCCCAAGAAGATGTACTTGCTGAAATTTCCAAACTCATACAAAAAATACGATTCCTCAATGGGGAATTTACCTTTACTTATATTAGATTTGACCTATCAACAGAAGTGTATATTGGCACAACAAGGCCAACCTCTCTATCTCATAATATAATTAATATTAACCATATTAATTATATTTTACATTAATTATCAATTATATTAAGGTGGGGTCAACTTGTACCCTTTACATTACAATTAGGGTTACAGGCAGGTATTACTCCTGAATAATATAGCAAGGGATCGCATACACCCACTAGTGCTCAGCCACTAGGGGTACATCCATAGGGATTTACATATCTATGGCTTACTGCATTACACATAAGAACCACTTCTTCACTAGTGCTTAGCCACTAGGATCATGTTCACCTGTGCTCGTCCACAAGCACGTCCACTCAACAAATCTTCTTTCCCACTGCATTACACAAGAGATTCATCTGGATTTTCTCATCAACTCTCTTCTCATAGGAGGCTAATACATCATATTCATCTTTGTCTCATGACAATGCACCAAACACTTTGGGATTTCACACGTTCACCTTGTGTTCAGCCACAAGCACATCCAACTCTACAGATCTCCTTTCTCACTATGTTACATAGGAGAATCATCTAGAGTTATTCTCAACTCTCTGTAAGGAGGAGGCCATCTCTACATTCCATCTATGTCTCATATAGGAACCACACACCCCTCTCAGGGGCTCTCTCTCAGGTTTGTGTCCTGGAGAATTTCTCACGTATTTTCAATCATCAACACTCCCTCTCATCTAGGGATGCATTATTCATCATGCCAAGTCTCACATGGATGTACTTTGAACTTTTGCTTGGTTGTAGTTATCAACACTCCCTCTCAACTAGGGAGGTATCCTTAAACAAGTTAATTTGGTGAATATGTTTGCAATCTACTCATGTGTAGGAAGGTATTGCATGTGTACTTATTTTCCTCTGCATCATGTCTCTGATATAAAGATATTTAATCTCAATGTGTTTCGATCTATCATGAAACATTGGGTTCTCAAAGAGATTTACACACAACTTTGGTTATCATCATAGGATCCATCTCATGATAAAGTAAATATGTCAGAAGCTTGTGAAGCCATATTTCTCCGCACACTCGATGATACATACTTTGATTCTGTGGTACTCAAGACCACAGAGTTTTGTTTTCTGTTGCATCAGGAAATCATGGCAATATTCACAGTGAGACAACAACTGGATGTGCTCTTCCAGTCCACTATACTCTCTGCTCAATCTGTATAGGCATATCCCTGCAAACTCATTTTCACAATTGGAGGCATATCTTAGGCCATATCTAACTGTGCCTCGTGTGTATCTCAATACATGCTTTATTGTTATCATGTGAATCTATCTTAGTTGGATCATGCATTGACTAAGCATATTCATTGCATAGCATGAATCGGGTCTGGTGTTAACCAGATACATCAGTGATCTAGTCAATTGTGGATCAATCTTGTATGAATCATCATCATTCATTTTCTTCAAATCCATCACCGTGGATTTGCATTATGTCATACTGAACTTCTTTAATATTCCCACTGTATATTTTCCTTGACAATATTACCGGTCCTCTATCATACTTCTTGTCCCAAGGAGTAGAGCATCATATTCATATCCTTCATTTAGAAATCAGAATTCAAAGCTTACTTGTATCCAACAACAAGGCTTTCTGAACAAATCATCAAAATCAGGCTCCCATCACCAACATTGTAATAATATAGGTTTGCATCAACAATACTCTTGTTGAAACCCAAACTCATCAAGAATCCATCCATCTAATATAGTTTCCAACTCATGGATGGTAATACGGATGAAAGTGTATCGGGATTACTGGATCAAGTGTCTCATCATAGAAAACTCTCTATGTTTGTGAGAATCCTTTGGCTATAAATCTCACTTTGTATTTCTCGACACTTCCATCAACTGCATCTTTGATATTATAGATATACTTGGAAATTACCATAGACTTCCCTTCTAGTCTCTGAAAAAATATCTTATACATCATTCTTTTAAGATATACTGGTATTCTTTTGTTATGGTATCTTGTCATACATGTTTTCTTGTTGCTTCTACAAGACAAGGAGGCTTAAAATCAATGAAGTGGCTCATGACTGAAGGATAGTTCAAAAATCTCTTTTTCTTTCTCAGGATGTGCCTTGAGGGGCTTGTATGTTTCTCTGCCTCATGCAGAGTATGCCTAGGCAAGCCTTGTATTCCCTAATGCAATATCTCTGGACATATCAACTGGAGCAACTAGATCAACTGGAATAATGTATGTCTTCCTCTAAAAAGTTGAAGGGGGGGAAGGTAATGTTTCACTGTCAATCTCCATCTGATATTCTTTGGATCTTTGAAAGGCTATATCTTTTTGAAGGACAACATATCTTCTTGTCTCAATATTTCTCTGACCAAGGATGTAGATCTGGAATATCTTCGAAGATTCACTTTTTATCCCATAAATGTATCCTTTCTCTCTGAAGGGTCTAGCTTGGACTTATTCTCTTTGGTTACATGAAAATACATTGGGCACCCAAATATCTTGAAGTGTTCAATCTCAGGATTCACTCCAGTGAGAGTTTCTTCGGGATTTTATGTTTTTCAAAGTCTGGTGAAGACTCTTGTTCTGAACATATATTGTTTCATGCATGCTTCTTCCCATGGAATCATAGAAAGATTTTGATCATGCATTATTGCATTGGTTGTCTCAATGATGGTTCTATTCTTCCTCTTTCTCAAATCGTTTTGACTCCCTCTGAAGGATAAGCATCTTCATTTATTATTAACCTGCCTGGAACAAGAAAACAAGAGGAACCAAAACAAGAATATCTCCTAAAGGATAATAATGAGTACATCTCTAGAATCAAAACAATTTAAGGATTGTTGTCATAGTTATAACACCTACTTGTAATGTAGCAAACTTTAGAAATATAGGTTAGAGGAATCACAATTACAACAATCAAACCTGGAGTCTTCACTTCCAGTGTGTTGTTCCTATGAATGCACTGAGATCCCTCTGGATCCATGAATTCAAGGAAAAAAGGATTCCTTCCTCCTGCAATTTCCCTTATGACAATGATACAAATAATATATATATACAAGTGCATACCTGAGGGTGTTGATATGATTTCTCCAATGGCACCTGGTTGATCTATGTCCTCTTGACATCTTCATGAAGAGGGTAGTCATAGTGTCACCTTTTTGCATCACCCACAATAATCCTTCCTCTAAAGTATTGTCTTCCAAGAACTTGAATTTACTTGATCTATCAAGTTTATCTTCCATCATAGTTTTTTTCATCATAATTTTAGATTCTTCACAAACCCTTGTCAACTAGGCTAGAAAAACTAACGACTAGGCTGGGCTAGCACTTTTAGTTTTTGTTGGACTTATTATTGCCAAAAATAATCCTTTGAAATATAGGATAACACTGGTGAGTTGAAGAGCTCCTTCAATGAATTGCAGAAACCCTAATTTTGAAATTTCTACAAAAATTAGCGAAACCCTAGGTCTAAAATTTCAAAATGCTCAGAATTTCACTCTGAGAGTCTCTGGAGGTGCACTAGAGAAGTTTGTACTCTACTATGTAAAAATAATCCCCAACATTCAAGTATTAATGGCTGAAACACCTCAGAAAGGAGGGTCGTACAGATTTTCTGGAAACCCTAGGAGGGTTGTACGGTTCTGAAGAAACGAGAGGAGACTGGTAGATGCCTGTGCAATGGGTTCTTCAAGACCTATGCTCTGATACCTTGTTGATTTTTCAATAGAAAAGGTTAAGCATGAAGTTCATTCAATTTTAGCATTTAACTTAACCATAACCAATAATGTTGCAGCAACCAAGATCACAAGAAGAAACACCATGCACAAGTACACAAGAAGTGTCATGGGAAACCCTTCTCAACAAGGGAATAAAACCCAGCCAAATCCTTTGTTATATTATTCAAGAGAAATACCCTCACCACCAAGAAAACCTAGCACACAAGAGGGTGCTTATAAACCCTAGAATACTAGCACCCAAGAGAGGTGTGCACTTTTCCCAAGAAGATGTACTTGCTGAAATTTCCAAACTCACACAAAAGATATGACTCCTCAATGGGGAATTTACCTTTACTTATATTAGACTTGACCTGTCAACAGAATTTTCTATTGGCACAACAGGGTCGACCTCTCTATCTCATAATATAATTAATATTAACCAGATCAATTATCTTTTACATTAATTATCAATTACATTAAGGTGGGGTCGACCTGTACCCTTTACATTACAATTAGGGTTACAGGCAGATCTAACTCTTGAACAATATAGCAAGGTATCTCATACACCCACTAGTCCTCAGCCACTAGGGGCAAATCCATAGGGATGTCCATATCATTGGCTCACTACATTACACAGAAGAACCCCTTGTTCACTAGTGCTCACCCACTAGGATCACGTTCACCTGTGCTCGTCCACAGGCACGTCCACTCAACAGATCTTCTTTCCCACTTCATTACATAGGATATTCATCCATAGTTTCTCATCAACTCTCTACTCAGAGGAGGCTAATACATCATCTTCATATTTGTCTCATGATGATGCACCCAGTACTTTGGGATTTCACACATTCACCTTGTGCTCGGCCACAGGCACATCCAATTCTGCAGATCTCCTTTCTCATTGCGCTACACAGGAGAATCATATGGATTTCTTCTCAACTCTCTATAAGGAGGAGGCCATCTCTACGTTCCATCTATGTCTCATATAGCAACCACACACCCCTCTCAAAGGATCTCTCTCAGGTTTTTGTCCTGGAGAATGTCTCACGTAGTTGCAATCATCAACACTACGAAGCCACTCATTGGCACTAAAACACCTATTTGGGTAGGACAAAAAGAAGGAGAAGAGACATTTTAGGCCACATTGCATTCTCTCCTTATAATTGAAACAACATTATCCATAAAGGATACAAATTAAGACACCTTCATCTCAAATTACATGCAAATTCTATATCCAATCTCTGTAAAAATTGAGGAGTGCACTAGCCAAAAATGAGAAGGACAACATGAAAATTATATCGATTTGAACAAGAATTCTTGGCAATATTTACTCAATAATGTTATTTAACAAACTGCAACCAAAATAGTGGAAATTTCTCCATCCAAAACTATCAAAATCAACAGTAATTTGATTGCTATACAAGAATAACAACTACTAGATGTTCTCAAAATACATGCATCGACCTTTGCATGGGATTACAAAGACATGAAGGGAATTCATCCATACATTTTTACACACCACATTTATATCAAAGAATATTCTTCACCCACCAAGAAACCTCAAAGAATAATGAACCCTTCCTTAAAAGACATAGTCAAGGGAGACTTATAGAAACTCCTATATGCAAGATTCATCTACCCGATCTATGACAATGAATGGGTCTCACCCTTGGTTATAGTTCCCAAGAAGAATGGAAAATGAAGAGTGTGTCTATATTACCAAGATCTCAACAAGGACACAATAAAGAACCACTTTCCCTTGCCTTTCATTGATTAAGTGTTGGATGCCCTAGTGGGTAAAAACTACTTTTCATTTTTATATGGGTTTAGTGCATATAACTAGATACATTTTATCCCTGATGACCAAGACAAAACCACATTTAATTTCCCTTGGGGCACATTTTCCTATAAATTCCTATCATTTGGTCTATGTAATGCTCCTACAACCTTCCAACAAGTTGTCCTTAATATATTTTTAGATTTGGTACATGACACTGTAGAAATCTACATGGACGATTTCACTCCATCTGGAATTCATTCCAAGAAGCCTTATATAATCTAGAAAATGTGTTGAACATGTGTGAGAAGATGAATTCATTATTAAGTAATGAAAAATCTAGCATGCTCATGAGTGAAGGAAATGTATTAATTCATCATGTCTCTTCTAGGGGGATTGAAGTAGATCAATCTAAATTGAACATAGTTCAATACATGCCCAAGCCTCAAAAGAAAAGAAAAATTGTGAGAATTTTTCTAGGCCATGTAGGTTAATACCAAAGTTTAATCAAATATTTTAACAAAATGGTCTCCCCCTTGTTCACCCTACTCTCCAAAGATATATTTATGTTGGACAGAATATTGTCCAACGTCATGTGACAAAATAAAAGAAAAATTCATCTTATCCCCTATATTGCAATGTCCTAAGTGGAATAGTCCATTTCACATACAAATAGATCTATCTGATAAGTAATTAGGGGTATTTTTTTTCCAACAATAAAACAAGGATCCATTTGCAATTTATTTTATCAGTAAAAGCCTATATGAAGCTAAAATAAACTATATTTTCAATGAGAAATAATTTTTTGTAGTTGTATATGTCATAAAAAAAGTTAAACATCATGACACTAGATACCTAGTTTTTTTCATATAGACCATGTTGCAATCAGATACTTAATGAACAAAAATGATGTTATCGACAAGATAATGAGATGGCTATTACTACTGTAGAAATTTGATCTAGCCATCCTTGAAAAACTAGGTAAGTAGAATTTTATTGTATATTTCCTATCAATATTTAAAAGTGCTATAGATAATGAAGTTGTGGATGACAAATTTCCATGTGATCACCTCTTTGCAATCTCTATATAGACTCCCTAGTTTTTTGACACAAGCAAACTACCTAGCTACAGGGAGATTTCCTCAATACTTATCTTACAAAGAGCACTAAAAAAATTTCAGGAAAAATTCCACCTATACTTGGATAAAGGAATACCTATTCAAGCTTGAACCATATCATATTCTCAAAAGGTGCATAAGAAAATATGAGGTACAAGAAATTCTACATGCTTACCTTGATGAGAATTGTGGAGGTCATTATGCTGCGAAAAATATAGCCTACAAAATCCTACAAGTTGGATATTATTGGTCTACTATGTGTTATCATACAATATTACACCTTAGTGAAAAGCCTTCACAAAGTACAAAATGATTGGAACATTAGAAGTTCCACTGTCACCTAGGCAACAATTTCCCTTCTTTTAGTGAAAGCTAAATCCAAAAAAGGGAGGCTTCCCTAGTAGCTTCAGTGAATCCAAAGACAAAACATAATCACGTCTAAGGAATCATATATATACACACAATTTACCACAAACTAAATATATTAAGAAAGTTATAGATTATGTGGTTATTCAAGGTAAATTACATATTTGGGTTTGATATACTTTAAGGATGAGTTAAGAGGGCTTATCAAGTTATTATTCAATGTAAAACAATCCCCAAACAAGACAAATTTGTTATGGTTGTTATAAAACTTCTATAAAAGATAAGTAAATTGTGGCATAAGATAAGTTATAACAATTATATAATTCGACTTCTTAAACATAATATAAACTAGTAAATGTTATGGCTAAAACAATGCATAAAACTAGGGTTTAAGTAACTTATTAATTCTAAAAATTTAAGAGCATATAAAAACGAGTAAAACTAAGACGTTTATCTCTAAAATTGCTATAATACAAACCGACTATAATGATTTTCCAAGAGAGATAATTCTAGGTCAAACACATGAAAGAAAACCCTAAACTTTTAGGTCAAACATATGCAAGAAAACTCCTAGACATCTAGAGTTTTTTATTCGTGAAAATTAAATGTTAGTAAACAAACCCTACATTTATCCTAAAACAAAGATGAAAAATAAAGTTTTGAATTTTAGATTGACTAGATGGGAGAAAACTATTGCCTACTATTTTTTTGGGGCATATGGGGTCAACTAAGGACTCACTTGAGACGATGTAAGTAGATCTAGGGTGATATATAGGGTTGTACACTACAAACCCTAGAAGATCCACCTAGTGCCTTACAAACTTCAAGATGGTTCAAGGGAAGATAATCCACCAGTAATATACCAAAGGGTTTCGAAGAAGGGACTTGTTCAAGTAATAAACCAAGAGAGTGCACCACCACCACTAGATAAGTAAAACTACACTTAAAATCATTCATAAACAAAGTCCAACAAGATCAAGTGAGACCACTTAATCAAGAAATCATTTCATCCATAAAACCTTATCCAAGAGAATCCATGAAAGTTGAAAATAAATCCACAAGACATCTCCTCAAGAAGTTGATGTAGTTATCCAGCCCTAGAAAATATAGAAGAAAAAAATTATATAATTAATTGTTCTCCACAAGTTATAGCAATGATCCAAATGAGAAGTGCTTCTCTTATTTATATGAGAGATCTAGCACTCTTAGGATCCAATCCTAACCACTTTCCATGGGTCATTAGTTAATAGCATATGTTTTCTATTTAATAAATCCCAACATTAATTTAATAAGGCCTATTAAATAAAGAAGAATAAGTCAATGTAAGAAGACCTAATAGAAGCTTCCACTTCTAGAAAGATCTTCCTCTAGAAGTTTCTTTAGAAGGTAGAACTAGTATAAATAAGAGTAGGAGGTATTGGATATTTTGTCTTGGAGATTATTGTAATAGAGTTCTGCTCTGTTGGAGGTTGCCCCCTCGAAGAGGCAAGTGAACATTGTTATCATAATAAATTTTCTCATCCTAGTGATTATTCTGGTGCTATTCTGGTGTTCTACTGATATTTTTTTGGATATATCATTATTATTCTATCATTGCTTGCTAGATATTTTTTGTTCTGCATAATATATTGTATTAGGAATATTGCAAGTGGTATCATATCTTTTTTCAAGGTAGAGACATATTCCGGTGTCTTTAAGCTACAAATATTTTTTGTTATGCACATAAACCCGCAGTCGGGGAGTCATACACACAAGAAATACAAGTGGTTTTTAAGAACACATCTTTTGGCCACCCTTGTAACCCATATTGGTACCCCTTCGAGTGGTAGCGCATCAGACATCACTTGTACACGGATCGGCCTAGGTATCCTGACTCCCTCCGTAGATAAACCAATCGGTCGCCTTACTGTTATAGTGTCATCGAGAACAACACTCAGGAAGTGACTCTCTAGTACTTGGGTAGTCAGGTAGTGTGACTAAAGGTACGGTCTAGCCTCCTTAGTTGGTGCCCTAAGATATTGGGATGAGTACTAATTTTGGACCCCGCACGTATATAAGAGAGTTATAGCATAGGGAAAACCATTGACTGTATATTCCCTGCAAACCCTAACCCTTGGGAACAAAACAAAGAAATAAAAGACAAGACTTATTACAGTGCAACCTTGTCATCTGCATTGGAGTTGTGAAATTACTACATCTTTTGTCCTGTTAATAATTTGGGCATTCCTCCTCTGCATTCTGCCATTTCATTCCTCTCTTCATTATGATCGCAGTGGTACCCTTCAATTTTAAGCCTATTTTTTCCCTATGGATCCAACCCCCTCTGGGACGCCTTTATTGAGACCTATTCCATTGGATTCCTCTCTGTGTCCTGATCAATCGAGTACCTATCATTTTTAAGCCCATTTTTTTCCTCCAAACACCTTTGTTTCTCCCTAAGCCTTCACTATGCCTACCACTCACTCTCAGTCCCAAGACACCTTGGAGGATATAAGGATAGAATGTCCCACCTGGAACAACAAATTACAGATAACATGCCTTCCCTCCGCAATGAATTCAACACATCCCTGGAAGATCAAGTCAATAGATTGGTGCAACTCTTCAGGGGTAATAATGTTGATCCAAACCCAGAATAACTTCACTCTTCTCATTATGAACATAATCAGTCCTCCCGCTCCACTTGGGGTTCTCCACCTTCTTGGACTAAGGTGCCCAAAGTTGACATGCATAAATTTGATGGTTCCAACCCAGCTGGGTGGGTTTCTCAAATGGAACAATACTTCTCCATTCATGATATTTGAGATGATGAGACCAAACTCCATATAGGGGTTTTTTACTTGGATCAAGAACGTTGGAAATGGTGGTAATAGCATAAGAAATGTTATCCAGGACATCCCAATTGGAACATGTTTTCCAAAGTTGTTTGTTCCTATTTTGATCAGGAATCATAATTTTTGGGCCAACTCACTAAGTTGCACCAAACTGGCTCTGTCATAGACTTCATCATGGAATTTGAACAATTGTCTATCCATACTTAGGGTTTATCACATGAATTATACCTAGAATGTTTTATCAGTGGTTTAAAAGAAGTTATCAAGGCTCATGTGAACATGCATCATCATACTACCTGGTTGCAGGCATGTCAATTAGCCAAGGAAGTATAGACCATCCTCCAAATGCCATCCTTGAAGGCTCTATTTACCAACCATCCTCGCCCAGGGGATACCCCTGCTCCGACCCAAACTTTGAAGGTCCAAAAGGTCTCTCCCACAGAAATGATGGAACGTCGTAAGAAAGGCCTTTTCTACTATTGTGATGAAAAGTATGCACCGGGACATAAATCTCGAGAACAAAATATCTTCCATATTGATGCCTCGGCTTTCTTTTCCTATTATGACATCCCATCAAATGAGGTTTCAGACCAAGAGTCAGCTCAACCAAGTGATCATGTCGAAGATCTAGTTGTCATGCCAATGGAATCCATGGAACCAGTCATCTCGCTTCATGCACTCTTAGGTACTTCATCCCCACAGACATTGAAGATCAAAGGATACATTAAACATAGGTTGGTTGTGGTGTTAATTGATAGTGGTAGCACCCATAATTTTATTCATCGCAGGCTATTTGATGAGCTCCATTGCTTTTTCTGCCATGTTTCTAATTTCCAAATCCTCATTGCTAATGGGGGTACTATGAAGTGTGGGGACTGATGTGATAATGTAAAACTCCAAATGGGTGATTACCATCTCAAAACACACATGTTCTATATTTACATGGGTGGTTGTGATATTGTATTAGGTGTGGAATGGCTTTGCACTATGGGGTTGATAACAATGGATTATCAAGAATTATATATGATCGTCACCCGAGACGCTCACACCTATACTCTCTGAGGTCTCCAAGTGGGCTCTCCTAAAATCATCAGCTCTCACAGAATGGAAAAAGTCTTGAAGAAATGCCACCATGGTCTGATTTCTCAATTTAATTCCATCCATCTCAATAAACAGGTCTCTCAGGTAGTTCCTCCTAGCCTGCAACTCATCTTGGAAAAATAACCCAATATCTTTGAGCTTCCTACAACCTTAACTCCCTCCAGGGGTGAGCACGACAATAGCATCCCTCTCCTGTCGGGTAGTCAAACCCACAATGTACATCCCTACCGATACCCATTTTCTCAGAAAAATTAAATAGAAAAGATGGTACAGGAGTTACTGGAGGCAGGGGTAATTCTCACTAGTACTAACCCATATTTTTCACCAATGGTGATGGTTTTAAAGAAAGAAGGTACTTGGCACATGTGGCCTGATTTTTGTTCCTTGAATAAACTAACCATCAAAGATAAATTTCCAATTCCTATAATTGACAATTTGTTGGATGAAATACAAGGTGCTTGTGTATTTGCCAAATTAGACCTTTGATATGGTTATTACCAAATCCAGATGAAGGAGGTTGATATTTCGAAGACTGCTTTCCGAAATCATAAGGGACATTATGAATTCGTGGTCATCCCTTTTTGTTGAAATATTGTAGCTTCGAAGAATATTCTAATTATATTTTAGTTATTATTGTATAGATCAAATCCCCTTTTGTGGATTGATCATGTCGGGTATTGTATAAGATCAAATCCCCTTTTTTGACTGGTCAAACCATATTTTTATGGTGGTATTTTTAAATTCATCCCCTAGTGTTTATAAAGTGGTTTTAACCACTTCTAGAAGAAGTAGGCCCTACCAAGTGAAGAGACATAGCCCTAGCACCTCTTCAACTAGTATTTATATGTGAGGATGGTGCCTCACTTGTTCACACACACACTCACTCATCTAGTGTGCATATATTGAAGGTAGATGTAGTTGCATGAGGAAGGATAAGAGAGGTGCATGCTCAGTCTTAGTTTATCTTTGGTGTTTTGGTCTTAGTCTTGGCATGTATTGGCAATCTATTATTGAGGAAGCTTTTGTTGGGTTTTCTTCCCCGTGGAGGCTTCCTAGGATAAAATGTTGTGTACCTTGTGATTGTGTTTCTTCAGTGATCCTCTTTATGTTGTTATTTTGGAAATGCATTAAATGCTCATGTGATTTGGAAATAATGTAATAACAACAGTAAAAACTTAACATGGTATCATAGCTTGACTAAATAGAGCATCTTTCACTAGGTATATAGACGTCATTGTTGTCATACAAGAAAATTAGGGATTTCTACTAAAGAGGATTTTTTGACCAAAAACTATCTTAGGAACTGTGCCCTGCCCTAGCACATCTTTTGGCAGCTTGAGCGAACTTTTTCAATGGCCATATTCTCTAAAAATTCAAACCCTAGTTTTGACTGGTACCAGAAAACCAGAACCAGTACTAGAAGTACCAATCCAGAATTGTGCAAGTCGAGTTTCAAGGGGTAACACTTGGAATTTTCTGAAACAATCAACTCTAGCAAACTCTCCTCAGCCCAGTGCATCTCCTTGTAAGATCAGTTTCAATTTCTGAGCATTTTCATTTTCTTGTCATTTTCTTGTCATTTTCTTAGCTCCAGGGCAAGATGTCTACAAGCACCAAGCTTGTTGACAAGTTAGAAGGTGTGGAAAAATTTTGTGCCTGGAAGTACAGAATTGGACTCATTCTTGAAGATAATGACCTTGCAAAACTCATAAAAGAAAATGTACCGGAACCCGAAGAAGATGCAGCCAACGAGAAGTACAAGAAGGATATGATTAAGGCTAAAAGGATAATTGCAGACTCTATTAAAGACCATTGTATCCCTCAATTTTTTCTAAGAATACTCCAAAAGATATGTTTGATTCCCTAACAAGAATGTATGATGGAAAGAACATCAACTAGAAGATGAACTTGAGAACCCAACTTAAGAATACAAAGATGCAGAAAGGAGAAACAATTCAAGACTATTTCTCTAGGGTTTCTCAATTCAAGGAACAGATAGAGGCAATTGGAGACAACTTAGATGAAGATGAACTCATAATGACAACTCTTGATGGTCTCACAAGACCTTGGGATGCCTTCATCCAAACTATTTGTACAAGAAAAGAGAAACTCCAATTTGAAATTTTATGGGAAGAATGTGTTCAAGAAGAAGCAAGAGTGGCCAATCGAGAATCCATCATATTAAGAGATGAAGATGAAGCCCTAGCTACTCATGCTAAAGGTGGAAAGAGAAATTATCATTTTCAAAAGGAGACCCACTTTCATAAATAATCTCACTCTCCAAATAGATTCTAGAAATATCATAAGGGTCAAAGAAAGGGAAAAAAATTATCCTCCTATCAATGTTATCATTGTGATAAGATGGGACACATTGCTAAGAATTGTCTTGTCAGAAGGGAATAATATAGGAGGGGGGGATAACAAAAGACAGCATTCTCATGCAGCTGAAGATGATGAGCCACCCAAGAAGTTAACTAAAGAAGAGATTGAATATTATGTTTTGTTTTCCGCCCTCTCAAGATCTGTGACACATGGAGAGGATACTTGGCTCATAGATAGCAGTTCCTCTAAGCACCTGACAGGTCATAAAGACATTCTCTCTAGCCTTACAGAAAAGGACTTCCCCCAGAAATTTTCACTTGGAGATGATTATCAGTACCCTATCAAAGGAATGGGAGAATCCACCTAAAAACTTGATTCAGGAACTCCAATGAGAATGAAGGATGTAGTCTATGTACTAGCTTTGACAAAGAACTTACTTTCTATCTCAAACCTAGATAATAAACGTTTTAGGGTTTCATTCATAGATGGTGAAGTTCTTATGTGTCCTAAAGGAAAAACTATAGAAGATGCAGTTGTTATTGGAAAAAAATAAGGTGGTTTGTACAAATTAAAAGGTCACTCAGATGTAACCTTGACTCACTCCACTGAAATTCCTTGTGAAATTTGGCATAGAAGACTAGCTCACATTAACTACAAATCCTTACCATATGTAAGCAAGGTAGTTACAGGTTTACCAGAATTAAAGTTTGATCATGAAGGTGCATGCAATGGATGTGCACAAGGAAAGAACATAAATAATCCTTTCCCAAAGAGCGACAGTAAAGCATAAGGAATCTTGGAACTTGTCCACTCAAATGTATGTGATCCAATGCCATCAACCTATCTAAGTAAGTATGTATACTATGTATCATTTATTGATGATTACTCTGATAATACTTGGGTTTATTTCTTGAAGTCAAAAGATGAAGTACTTGGAAAGCTCAAGGAATTCAAAGCCTTGGTAGAAAACCTCTCTGAAAGGAAAATTAAGATACTCGGGTCAGAAAATGGAGGAGAGTACACTTCAAATGAATTTGGAATTTTTTGCAGAGATGTCGGGATTAAGAGGGATCTCACCACATCCTATAATCCTCAACAAAATGGTGTGGCATAAAGAAATAATAGAACGATTATGGAAGCAATAAATACTATGATTCACGATCAAGATCTTCCAATGCATTTATGGGTTGAAGCAGCAAGAACAAAAGAATATGTCCAAAATAGATTATCCCATAGTGCACTTGGATTCAAAACTCCCAAAGAAATGTTCACCAGAAAGAATCTAGAAGTAGTCATCTCAAAATATTTGGTTGTCTCGTATTTGTACACATTCCAAAAAAAAAGAGAACTAAGTTGGATCCTTCAAGAAAGAAGGGAATATTTGTTGGATATTGTGAGGCCTCTAAGGCCTTCAGAATCTACATATCAAGTTACCATCATATTGATATCAGTAGATATGTAACCTTTGATGAATATGCAGCACTCAAAATATCAAGGAAATGCCAGCTTGAAGAAGTATATGAAGAAGAACCTTTAGCTCCCAGAGTTGTAGAACCTGTGAAGGAATTTACAGTTACTCTTGATGATGAGATTCCAAAAGATCATGATATGATAGAATATCAACCTCCCCATATGAATATCTCTCACAAGATAAATCCATCTTGAGAAAGAGAACTTATTCAAGATGAAGAGAAGTATGGTGCCCCAGAAGGAACCATGAGACAAAGAAAGAAACCTAAGCCATTATCCAGCTATATGGACTTGATGTGTGATCTCATAGAAAAGGAACCTACTTGCTTTGAAGAAGTCATTCAGAAGAAATAACAGATGGACGCCATGACAAAAGAATACCATACCATTATAAATAATGATGTATGGGAATTAGTTCCCATACCAAAGAACAAACATGTGGTATCTTCCAAGTGGATATACAAAATAAAACATGCAGTAGACGGAAGTATTGAAAAACATAAGGTAATATTTGTGGCTCGTGGATTTTATCAGAAGGAAGGTATTGACTATGAAGAGACATTTTCTCATGTATCCAGATATACTTCTATCAGAACCATCATAGCTCTTGCAGCCAAAATGAAGTGAAAGTTGCAGTAGATGGATGTGAAAACAACTTTCTTAAATGGTGTTACTGAAGAAGAAGTCTATATAGAACAACCACAAGGGTTTGAATTTGAATATAGAAAGACTCATCTCTGCAGGTTGAAGAAAGCTATGTATAGATTGAAGAAATCTCCTAGAGCTTGGTATGGAAGAATTGATAGTTTCATGACAAGCTTTGGCTTTACCAAGAGTAAAATTGATCCTAACCTTTACTTCAAGGTTATGAATGATGAACCAGTTATATTTCTATTATATGTGGATGATTTATTCTTAACAGGAAAAGAAAATCTCATCATAGATTGCAAAAATAAGTTCGCTACAGAGTTTGAGATGAAATACGTAGGCTCGATGCATTATTTTTTAGGTCTTGAAGTTCGGTAGAGCCCAGAGAAGATCTTCCTTAACCAAGATAAGTATGCAGTTGAAATAATGAAGAGATTTGACATGTTGGAATGTAAATCCATGAACACACCCATGGAAACAAATTTGAATCTCCTAGTTGATACTTCATCAGAGTTGGTTGATGTTACTCTATACAAACATATTATTTGTTCATTGATGTAGCTGACGAATACCAAACCACATATATTCTTTGCAGTCAACACCTTGACTCAGTATCTGGTGGAGCCCAGACATGTTCACCTTGTAGCTACAAAGCATGTGATGAGATACCTTAAGGGTACATTGGATTATGGTCTCTGTTATACTGGAGATCATGGATTTAGATTGTATGGTTATGCTGATTCATATTGGGATGAAAGTGATTCAAACAGAAAGAGAACTTCAGGAAGTTGTTTCATTTTGGGGTCATCCATGACTTCATGGAAAATCATGAAGCAATCCAGTATTTCTCTCAACATAGTAGAAGCGGAGTACATTGCAGCATGCTCCGCTAGTTGTGAAGCCATATGGCTTCAGAAGATGTTGACAGTTTTTTTCGATCTGGAGATGGAAGCCACCGTGATTCTATGTGATAACCATAGTTGTATAAATATGACGTAGAACCTACTGTTCCATGATAAGTCGAATCACATAGAGATATGGTATCACTACATTCGTCATATGGTGCATATGGGAGCTGTAAAGCTCCAATATGTTGGCACAGATGAGCAGGTTTCATATGTGTTGACCAAGCCTCTGTCTCGTCTGAAGTTTGATTACTTTCGAGACAAGATTGGTGTAGTCTGAAAGGACCTCCCTCAAAAGGGGGAGTGATGTTGATGATACTATGGTATCTTGACCAACAGTGGGTAGCTCTGTTAGGATTTTATATCCTAGGGGATTGATCATCCCTGGGAAAATTCCGAAGGTCCAGTAAGGATGGTCTGTCAGAGTACATGTGCATGTATATGTTAGTTGTGGTCAGTAGTGGAAGCTCGGTTAGGATTTTATATCCTAGGTAATATTATCATTCTTGAGCATATATCGAAGGTCTAGTAAGGACGGTCTGTGAGAGTACCACGTGGTAGTTTGTTAGGATTTTATATCCTAGGGAATACTATGATTCTTGGGAAGATCTCGAAGGTCCAGTAATGACGGTCTGTCAAAGTACCACAAAATGTTTTTTTTGATGCACCTACCTCATTGTGTTTCCAAATGATGATGATGTTGTTGTTCCAACCTCGTGTTGTTCATGATGTTGTTTTACTAGCTTCGTGTTGTTGATAATTTTTTTCTAGCTTCATGCTATCGGTGTTGATGTTTCAGCTTCATGTCGATGATGATGATGATTTTACTCTAGCTCCATGTTGTAAACGATGATTATATTGATGATGATAAAAACTTATGATGATATTATAGATGTGCCAGTCAGTGTTCCAGATGTTGATGATGATCATTCCCTCTCATTCTCATGATGATGTTGTATTGGGCCATGTCAGTAGAATACCCTTCTCATTAAGGGGGAGTGTTGAAATATTGTAACTTCGAAGAATATTCTAATTATATTTTAGTTATTATTGTTGATTTTTCAATAGACAAGGTTAAGCATGAAGCTCATTCCATTTTAGAATTTAACTTAACCATAACCAATAATGTTGCAGTAACCATGATCACAAGAAGAAACACCATGCACAAGAACACAAGAAGTATCCTGGGGAACCTTTCTCAACAAGGGAAGAAAACCCAGCCAAATCCTTTTCTATATTATTCAAGAGAAATACCTTCACCACCAAGAAAATCTAGCACACAAGAGGGTTCTTGCAAACCCTAGAAGACTAGCGCCCAAGAGAGGTGCACACTTTTCCCAAGTAGATGTACTTTCTGAAATTTTCAAACCCACACAAAAGATATGATTCCTCAATGGGGAATTTACCTTTACTTATATTAGACTTGACCTATCAAAAGAAGTGTCTATTGGCACAACAAGGTCAACCTCTCTATCTCATAATATAATTAATATTAACAAGATTAATTATCTTTTACATTAATTATCAATTACATTAAGGTGGGGCCGACCTGTACCCTTTACATTATAATTAGGGTTACAGGAAGCTCTGACTCTTGAAAAATATAGCAAGGTATCTTATACACCCACTAGTGCTCATCCACTAGGGCCACATCCATAAGGATATCCATATCTCTGGCTCACTACATTACACAGAAGAACCACTTATTCACTAGTGCTCGGCCACTAGGATCATGTTCACTTGTGCTCGTCCATAGGCATGTCCACTCAACAGATCTTCTTTCCCACTGCATTACATAGGAGAGTCATCTGGAGTTTCTCATCAACTCTCTACGAATAGGATGCTAATACATCATCTTCATTTTTTCTCGCGACGATGCACCCGACACTTTGGGATTTCACACGTTCACCTTGTGCTCAGCCACAGGCACGTCCAACTCTGCAGATCTCCTTTCTCACTGCGTTACATAGAAGAATCATCTAGAGTTATTATCAACTCTTTGTAAGGAGGAGGCCATCTCTACATTCCAGCTCTATCTCAGATAGTAACCACACAACCCTCTCAGGGGCTCTCTCTCAGGTTTGTATCCTGGAAAATGTCTCACATAGTTGCAATCATCAACACTCCCTCTCATCTAGGGAGTCACTCTTCATCATGCCAAGTCTCACATGGATGTATTTTGAATTTTGTTCTTGGTTGTAGTTATCAACACTCCCTCTCAACTAGGGAGGTATCCTTCACCAAGCTAATTTGGTGAATATGTCTACAATCTGCTCATGTGTAGGAAGGTATTGCATATGTACTATTTTCCTCTGCATCATGTCTCTAATATAATTATATTTTATCTCAATGTGTTTCGATCTATCATGAAATATCGGTCTCTCAAAGATATTTACACACAACTCTGGTTATCATCACAGGATCCATCTCATTATCAAGTAAATCTATCAGAATCGTGTGAATCCATATTTCTTCGTACACTCGATGCTACAAACTCAGCTTTTGTGGTACTCAAGGCCACAGAGTTTTGTGTCCTCCTACATCAGGAAACCATGGTGAACTTCACGGTAAGAAAACAACCAGGTGTGCTCTTTCAATCCATTGTATTCTCTACTCAATATATACAGGTATATCCATGCAAACTCAAGTCTACAATAGAGACATATCACATGCCATATCTAACTGTGCCTCGTAGATATCTCAATACATATTTCGTTGTTGTCCACTGAGTCTTTCTCGGCTGACTCATGGAATGAGTAATTACATTCACTACATAGCATGAATCAAGTCTAGTGTTAACCAGATACATCGGTGATCCAATCAGTTGTGGATCAATCTCATATGAATCATCATCATTCATTTTCTTCAAATCCATCACCGTGGATTTGCATTATGTCATACTGAACTTCTTTAATATTCCCACTATATATTTTCCTTGAAAATATCATCGGTCCTCTGTCATACTTCTTGTCCCAAGAAGTAGTGCATCATACTCATATCCTTCATCTTGAAATCAAAGTTCAAAGCTTACTTGTATCCAACAACAAGGCTTTCTGAATAATTCATCAAAATCAGGCTCTCGTCACCAACATTGTAATAATATAGGTTTGGATCAACAATACTCTTGATGAAACCCAAACTCATCAAGAATCCATCCATATAATATAATTTCCAACTCATGTATGGTAGTACAAATGGAAGTGTATCGGGCTCACTCGATCAAGTGTCTCATCATAGACAACTCCCTCTATTTGTGAGAATCCTTTGGCTATAGATCTAGCTTTGTTTTTCTTGACACTCCATTAGCTGCATGTTTGATCTTATACATTTACTTGGAAGTTACCATAGACTTCCCTTTCGATCTCTGAAAAATATCTTATACATTATTATTTTAAGATATACTAGTATTCTTTTGGTATGGCATCTTGCCATACTTGTTCTCTTATTGCTTCTCCAAGACAAGGAGGCTCAAAATCAATGAAGTGGCTCATGATTGAACGATAGCTCGAAAATCTCTTTTGATTTCTCGGGATGTGCCTTGAGGGGATTGTATGTTCCTCTACCTCCTACAGAGTGAGCCTAGGTAGGCCTTTTATGCCCTACTACAATATTTTTGGACATATCAACTGGAGCAATTGGATCAGCTAGAATAATGTTTTCCTCCCTCTGAAATGTTGAAGGGGGAGAAGGTATTGTCTCACTGTCAATATCCATCTAAGATTATTTGGATCTTTGAAAGGCTATCTCTTTTCCAAGGACAACATCTCTGCTTGTCTCAATCTTTCTCTGACCAGGGATGTTGATCTGGAATGTCTTCAAAGATTCATTGTTTATCCCATAAATGTATCCTTTCTCCCTGAGGGGTCTAGATTGTAATTCCTCTCTTTGGGTACATGAAAATACACTAGGCACCCAAATATCCTAAAGTGTTCAATATTAGGCTTCACTCTAGTGAAGGTTTCTTCAGGAGTTATGTTTTTCAAAGTCTGGTGAAGACTCTTGTTCTGAACATATATTGTGGCATGCATGCTTTTGTCCATGGAATCATAGAAAGATTATGATCATGCATTATTTCATTGGTTGTCTCAATGATGGTTATATTCTTCCTATTTCTCAAATAGTGTTTATTGCCTCTGAGTCAAGTGACTCCCTCTGAAGGATAAGCATCTTCCTTTTTTCTTAACATGTTTGGAACAAGAAAATAAGAGGAACCAAAACAAGAATATCTCCTAAAGGATAATAATGAGTACATCTCTAGAATCAAAACAATTTAAGGATTGTTGTCATGGCTACAACACATACTTGTAATGTAGAAAACTTTAGAAATATAGGTTAGAGGAATGTCAATTACAAAAATCAAACCTGGAGTCTTCACTTCTAGTCTGGTGTTCCTCTGAATGCATTGAGATTCCTCTGGATCCATAAATTCAGCAAAAGGATCCTTCGTCTTGCAATTACCCTCATGACAATGATACAAATAACATATATACAAGTGCATACCTGAGGGTGCTGATATGATTTCTCCAGTGGGACATGGATGATCTCTGTCCTCTGACATCTTCATGAAGGAGGTAGTCACAGTGTCACCTTTTTGTATCACCCACAATAAGTCTTCATTTGAATTCTTGTCTTCCAGGAACTCGAATTTGCTTCATCCATCAAGATTATCTTCCATCATAGTTTTTTTCATCATAATTTTAGATTCTTCACAACCCCTTGTCAACTAGGCTAGAAACCCTAATGACTAGTCTAGGCTAGCACTTTTAGGTTATGTTGGACTTATGACTACCAAAAATAATCCTTTGAAATATAGGAGAACATTGTTGAGCTGAAGAGCTCCTTCAATGAATTGCAAAAACCCTAATACTGAAATTTCTGCAGAAATTAGCGAAACCCTATAAACCCTTGGGCCAAAATTTCAAAATGCTCAGAATTTCAATATGAAGCTTGTTGGAGGTGCGTTGAAGGAGATCGTACACTCCTATGATATTTTTATCCCCAAATTCCAAGTTCCAAGTGTTGAAACCTCTTGGAAAGGTGGGTCATACAGAATTTCTAGAAACCCTACGAGGGTCATATAGTTTTGCAAGAGAGAGAGATGGCTGAAATTTTTTTGTGCAATGGGGTCCTCAAGACCTATGCTCTTAAACCATGACAATTTTTCAATAGAAAATGTTAATCATGAATTTCATTCCATTTTATCATTTAACTTAACCATAACCAATAATGTTGCAGCAACCTAGATCACAAGAAGAAACACCATGCACAAGAACACAAGAAGTATCCTGGGAAACCCTTCTCAAAAAGGGAAGAAAACCTAGCCAAATCATTTTCTATATTATTCAAGAGAAATACCTTCACCACCAAGAAAACCTAGCACACAAGAGGGTTCTTGCAAACCCTACAAGACTAACACACAAGAGAGGTGTGCACTTTTCCCAAGTAGATGTACTTGCTGCAATTTCCAAATTCACACAAAAGATATGATTCCTCAATGGGGAATTTAGCTTTACTCATATTAGACTTGACCTGTCAATAGAAGTGTCTATTGGCACAACAGGGTCAACCTCTCTATCTCATAATATAATTAATATTAACCATATTAATTATCTTTTACATTAAGGTGGGGCTGACCTGTACCCTTTACATTACAATTAGGGTTACAGGCAAGTCTGACTCTTGAACAATATAGCAAGGGATCTTATACACCCACTAGTGCTCATCCACTAGAGGCACATCCATAGGGATGTCCATATCTCTGGCCCACTGCATTACAAAGAATAACCACTTCTTCACTAGTGCTCAACCACTAGGATCATGTACACTTATGCTTGTCCACAGGAACGTCCACTCAACAGATCTTCTTTCCCACTGCATTACACGGGAGAGTCATCTAAAGTTTCCCGTCAACTCTTTGCTCATAGGAGGCTAATACATCATCTTCATTTATGTCTCATGACGATGCACCCAACACTTTGGTATTTCACACGTTCACCTTGTGCTCAACAACACGCACGTCCAACTCTACAGATATCCCTTCTCATTGCGTTACACAGGAGAATCATCTGGAGTTCTTCTCAACTCGCTATAAGGAGGAGGCCATCTCTATGTTGCATCTCTATCTCATATAGGAACCACACACCCCTCTCAAGGTATCTCTCTCAGGTTTGTGTCCTGGAGAATGTCTCACATAGTTGCAATCATCAACAATTATTGTATAGATCAAATCCCCTTTTACGGATTGATCATGTTGGATATTGTATAAGATCAAATCCCTTTTTTTGGATTGGTCAAACCATATTTATATGGTGGTATTTGAAAATTCATCCCCTATTGTTTATAAAGTGGTTTTGACCACTTCTAGCAGAAGTCGGCCCTACCAAGTGAAGAGGCATAACCCTAGCATCTCCTCAACTAGTATTTATATGTGAGGATGGTGTCTCACTTGTTCACACACACACACACACACACACACACACTCATCTAGTGTGCATATCTTAAAGGCAGTTGCAATTGTCAGAGGAAGGAGAAGAGAGGCGCATGCTCAGTCTTAGTTTATCTTTGGTGTTTTATTCCTAGTCTTGGAATTGTATTGGAAATCTATTTTTGAGGAATTTTTTGCTGGGTTTTCTTCCCCATGAGAGTTTCCCAAGATAAAATGTTGTGTACCTTGTGATTTTGTTTCTTCAGTGATTCTCCTTATGTTGTTTTTTGGGAAATGCATTGAATGCTCATGTAATTTGGAAATAACCTAATAACAACAATAAAAAATTAACACTTTTGGCCTTTGCAATGCTCCATCCACCTTCCAAAGTCTCATGAATAAACTATTGAAACCTTACCTTTGGAAGTTTTTCTTGGTTTTCTTTGATGACATCCTCATTTATGTTGATACTATGATAGTTGCAGGAGGTATTTACCTCCAAGTGTAAACCTAATGAGAATAAAATATTTTGGGAAGCAAGAAGAATACCTAATTAGTTGGATAATAACCCTAGAACACAAGTCGGCTCAAGAGGATAACTTGTATTAGGTTATTAGCCTCCAAGAGAAGAAGTCGGCTAAAGGAAATATTATATACTAAGTAAATAGGCACCCAGAATGAGAATTCGGCCAAGGCAGTTTGCCAGATTTAGTATAAATATAGGAGGCCAGTCTTCATTCTGGCAGGCATTCTCGGAACTACAGAAGCAGCACTTGTGCGCACTGTAGTTGGTCAGTTTGTGCGCAAGTTTGGAGGAGAGTTGTCATTGCATCTAGCAGATTTTGGTTTTGGCTTGGACTATCTCTTGGTTATGGTTTGGACTCTCTGATCAACTCTTTTTTGGTGCGCTATCCTTGGATAGAGAGGTGTGTTATATTGTTTGGCTATCTATCCTAGGGTTTTCTTCCAGAATGATTCTCTTTCAAAGTTAAGGAGATCGGGGGTGGCTTCGGCCTATGGTTGGGTGACAATAGTGATATTGTGTATGGTTAAACGAGCACATCCATGATATTCTAACAGGATATGGGCCAACACCTCCTTCATTCAGTCTAACCACTCGAAGGGAACATAGCCATAAGGATACTAAACTCATTGAAGAACTGTCGCTAGGGTTTCTAGCAGGAGAAGTTACCAAAGCATTGTCGCTAATGCATGTGCAGTTGCAGAAACCCTAACCCTCTCATTGAGGCACCTTAAGTGAAGGGATTGACCTAATTTCCGGATAAACTAATGTGGCCTAGCCTAGCTCATCTCCTAGTACTCTCAGCAAGCAAAAACGTCAAGTTTGAGTTTTTGGTCAAATCTAGGGTTGACCTAGTCAAGGAAACCATGACTTACTCTATAAATTCATAAAAAAAGTTAGATGGGGATTCTAAATTCAGAGTGTGGAAGACAAGGATTGACCTCATCCTTTCCAAGAATAAATTGTTGGATATCGTGAAAGCAAAGATCATGGAACCAGATTTTGAAGAAGGAAAAGAGAAGGAACCGCAGAACGTTGCAGTTATGGAGAAGTTAAAAGACAGTGACATCAATGCCATGAGTATCATAGTGGACTCTATAAAAGACCACTAAATATTGTTAAGCCCTAAATAGTGGCTCATTAACCCTTGATTGGGGCATATTACATTAGTAATTTTATTTTATTTATGTCGGCTTTATTCCATTAGTTGTAATTATACCTCCTAGTCTCCTATATATACCAAGGAGACATTTTCATTTTGAATCATCTTGTAATTGAACATTTATGTGGGCATAAGGAGGTTTCCCCCTCGAAGAATATTATTATCTGAATTTCTCTCTTTTTCAAGGCGTTGATTACTTATTCTGAGGTTTTTCTATGCTATATTGATATTTGGTTCCTAACATATGGTATCAGAGCTCAAGGTCTTGGGGTTTCGCTGCTACATCTGAGACACCTTGGAATTTTTGCTATAAATTTTTTTATACAATGTTTTAGAAGGAACGGCTTGGAGGATATTTATTAGATAGATCAAGGTATGTTGGGTTAAAATTTCATCTCCTGAGGCCTTATACTTTCAGAGATACAGCCTGTGCAAGATAGGGTTCTGGAATCATATTGAACTGAGCCATTGCGGAATTTTCGCTATAAAAAAAATTATGTAACATTTTAGACCCTGATATTGAGGGATATTCAAGGAAATTAGTAAGGTATCTGTGGTAAAAATTTCAGCTTATGGGTCATCTTGCATTTGTAGATACACCTTGTGGAAGATAGGGTATTTGACTAGTCTCAAGAAAGTGTTCCAGGTAAAACAATCATAACTTCTTCTTAGAGTATCCAAATTGAGTGAGACTAGTTGCATTGGATAGTGGACAGTCTATAGTATTTTGGGTATGAGTTTCAGAATTTTATATCAATTATTTTGTGTGGGGAACGCTATACAAGTGAGATCTCCGTAAAAGGCCAAAAATCAGCAAGTTGTAGGGAAGTTACCGTAAATTCCACTTGGCACATCCAATTTTGATCAGACCTATGGCATTGCAAAAAAAAAATATCAGATACATACAAAAAAGAAAATTCCATACTTAGAAGGGCCAAAATTTTTGAGATACAATTAAAGGAATATTGTCTAGCATAACCACCTCAAAATCAAGGTTTAAAGTGATCCTTGGCCAACATGCAACCAAAAAAGGGAACTTCTACACCAAATAAGCCTCCATACAATCCTACTTGGACTCTTGATGAAGGTGAAGAAATGTGTAGGGACATAAATGATTTACAAAAGAAGACAGTAACAAAAGATGAACTACAAGAGATGGAAGCTAAGTTGGAGGAAAAGATGGATGATTTAAAAGAGGAGATCTTGGAAGTACTGAAAAATCTCGTAATAGAGAGGACACCTGAAAGTGAAAATGTATCCCGTGAAATTCATGATGAGGACACAAAGAAGGTGAATCAAGAATAGAGAAACTCCAACTTTGGGTTGAAGACCAACCACGTTCCTAAGATCGATATGAGGAAGTTTGATGGCAAGGACCCTATCACATGGATATTTTAGATGGAGCAATTCTTTGATCTACATAACGTGTCACATACACAAAAGGTACGAATTGCTTCTTTATATTTAGAACCCAATCAATTTATATGGTATAGATGGATTTTTTCTCACAAATCACTCGTCACTTGGACAATTTTCACAGAAGAAATGATAGCACACTATGAGGATACAAGGAGAAATACCTTCATTATCCAATTGATAAATCTCAAGCAAAAGGGTTCATTTACAGAGCACATTGATAACTTCCAAAGATTGAATATAAAGGTAACAGATATTCTAGATGAGCACTTGATTGATGTATTCATAGGAACTTTAAGAGATAACATTCAACATGAGGTTCACCTTTGGGAACCCAAAGCATTGGAGAATACATTTAAGGTGGCAAGAAATGTTGAAATTAAAAATATGGCTATGGCTACAAGAAGGACCAATCCTAACATCTATAGAGAGAATAATGCTCCTTATTCTAAAACATCTCAACCTACAAGGTTGACACCTCAAAAATTGGATGAAAGAAAAGCAAAAGGTTTATGCTTTAATTGTGACAGCAAGTACAGTAAGGGACATAAGTGTGGTGAGAAGAAATTATTCTACATAGATTGTGAAGAGGAAGAAGAACAAGAACAATAACAAGAACCATCTCAAGATGAAAACCTATAATCAATTTTTTCTAAAGAGTTGACTCCCACGATATCGTGTAATGCATTGGCTAGAATTAGCACTCCTCAAACCCTCAAGATCGAAGAATATATCAAAAAGAAAAAGGTAATAGTCCTAATTGATTCTGGCAGTACTCATAATTTCATTCACTATAAATTAGCCAAAGATCTCAATTGCTTTGTATATCCAGCACCAGAGTTTCAAGTAATGATTGCATATGGAGGAACTATCAATTGCTCAGGAAAATGCAATAAGATCAATCTTACTATGGGGGAAATATTTAATGAATAGTCCAATGATTTCTATACCCATAGGTGGTGCTAATGGTGTACTAGGAATCCAATGGTTACAATCATTAGGAACAATGGCTTTTAATTTTCAAGAACTTTTCATGAAATTTTCATTGGAAGGAAAAGAAATTGAGTTAGGAGGTATCATAGGGAAACCCAGTAAGGTGATAAGCTCTAATGGGATGACAACATTATTGAAAAAGGGGCATCAAGGTGTTATTTCACAACTATGCTCACTAGATGTTCAAACATCTAATCCATATATTCCTCTAGATCTCCAAGGGATCATTGATAAACATTCAAAAGTATTTGAAGATATTCCCAAAGGTCTTCCACCCACTCGAAATCATGATCATGATATTCACCTAATTCCTGGGAGTGTTCCTCTTAACATCAGGCCATACAGATACCCTTATGCCCAGAAGAGTGAAATTGAGTGCATGGTTAAAGAAATGTTAGAGGTTGGAATTATTAGACCTAGCCAAAGTTCTTACTCTGCACCTGTGGTAATGGTATTCAATAAATATGGCTCATGGCGTATGTGTCCAGATTATAGAGAGCTCAACAAGATCACTATTAAAGATAAGTTTCCCAATCCCTTCATTGACGAATTGTTAGATGAACTACATGGAACCACCCTCTTGTAGAAGTAGAATGATGGAACCACTGTCACACTATCACTGTGAGATATACCGTTGTAAGCATGTACCAATAAATCTAAACCATGCATCAACCTGTACCTCAACATGTAATCAACCTATACCATAAACAAGTGCATCCAACCATGTACCAAGTATGTAACAATCATGTGTCAACTACTCATCAACTATGACTCATCAATATGTACCAACATCATCAACTATACACCTCATGTATGTGCCAACTCATCAACTACTTGTCTCAACC
>ML790771.1:192084-210842 GCA_009831015.1 Picea engelmannii | reverse complement strand
AGCAACTGAAGCAGATAAAGAAAGTTTTTCTACTCAGAGTTAAAACTTTGTAAATATTTCTATTTTTAGTATTTTGTAATAAATTATAAACGGTTGACATTAGTCAATTGCAACCGAAAGATTAGGAAGTTGGTTAGTTACCAACGGAAATTTTGGACATAAATGTATAAATATAATTTCGTGAGGCTGAAATAGGGCTTCAGAAATTAGGGGAACAAGACCATTTTGTACGATCAGCTTTAAAGTTTATCAGAATATCATTCACAACAAGATTCTGGATCTTGTCATTCAGTGACTATGTTTCTATCCTTCTCTAGTTTCATTTGTTAAATCTTCTTCTTAATGTGCATTTCTAGCAAGTGAATCAATTTGGAATTATATTCAATTATTGTTTATAGTATCGGATTGGTTTGGATGTTGAATGTGTTACAGTTTTTCCTCTGGAATTATTTCAATAATTTTAAGACCTGTAACCTTCTGTTCCTTAATATTTTCTTGTGTTAGAAAACCCGCGTTCCTTTCTTTATTGTAATGGAAATATGAGATTATTTCCAGATTAAAGCCTTATATTTCTCTGTGTCACGTTTCATTGTTTACAATTTCATAATTATCACTGAACCAGGAAACGGCCTTACTTGTGTCTTCATTTTCTGTTTTAAGTTTTAAAGTTGTTTTATCAATATCTTACCTGAATGTCTGAAGTAACAAATTTATAAAAAACCCTTTTATAAAAATATAAAACAATCAATCACCCATGACAGTCCCTGACAGAAGACAACCAAACGTAGAACCCGGTTTACAAGATCAAACCAGCATTGCATTGAATCTATTTAACACCATCTTACAAACTGCAACAAATAGAACCGAGTTAGAGCGATCGTGGGCAGCGATTGAACGCGACATAACTATCCAGGAACAAAGGGAAGAAAGACAGAGACAGTTGAGAAACTGAATCTGATCTAATTTTCTTTGTTTCATTGTTTTAAAAGTATTATCATATTTGGATGCCTAGACGGTGTGTTTTATAGCCTTAAAACACAAACTCTGGAACAACAAGGAAGAACATGGAGATTCCAAGAGAGAAAGAAAAGACAAAACAACCATTCAGTGTATCGAGAATCGCAAGACTACCAGCCTGATATGAACTCGCTAAAATCAATCAAGCTGAGGAACTGAAAATTGTGATGAAGAACAGTGTATGGAAAACTTATGAATGAAATCATTGCAAGATCCAGAACTAGAGGTTTTCCCAGATGGAGGGAGAAGACTATGATGATTGCTTGTAAACCAGAAATACCTCTACCTGAGCCAGTATATCGTCCGCAATATCCATAAGTTGGAGTTTACATGTAAAGAAACCTCAAAGGCTTTGAGGTATACCAGAAAGAGACCCTTGTATGTAGATGGAAGAAGATGTTGTATGGATTCAAAAAACTTCGTGCAAAGCCTTGAATACACAGCAGAAGCGTGGTGAAAAGATTTCTATAATAGAGATATTGTATCAAAATGGTTACTCAGAAATCCAGGATGATGGATTGATAATCCATGACAAACTCTCATAGATATGTTCCATTTTGAGCCCTACCATGATGTTATGAGCTAGTAGGAAACAAAAGATGAATCCAACAAACATATACTACATTGATCAGAGCTATATGAAGCCTTCAGAGAAAGCCAGTGTTCCAGAAAGATCGAAGTACATTGAGATCAAGCATTACACTCTCTATGATGAAGTCCAGAAAGGAGAAAGTGGTTCTCCAATATATATCTCCACACATGAGCAGATAAGTAGACAGTTTAGTGAAGCCTCTGTCCAAAATGAAAAATTTTGTGTACTCAAGTTGGAGCTTGTGGAGACGACTTCCTTATTGAAAAAGGAAAAGATGAATCCCAGGTTGGGAGGGAGCACTGATGTGTTATTGATTTATAGACAGTCATTTTTCAAGTTTGGAAAATGGTCCAGGATGAGGATTTCCTTTTCCAGTTTGGAAAGTGGTTTGAGATTTCTGACGGACACGCATTTTCCAGTTCGGAAAATGGTCCAAATCGAACAGTCATTTTCGTAATGAAAATGGTTCGATGTATTGTTGATGTAACATAGATAGTGATTCCCCTTATGGTTAACATAGGGAATGGTCTAGGACAGTCTCTCTTCTTGATGGTCACTCTTATTAGTGGTCAAGAAGACTAGCCCACCTCGTCGGAAGTTCATTCTTTCAAAGCTCACAATTGTGAGCAATTTCGAAGAATGGTCCATTTTGGAGGTTGGTGCAGGACAGTCATTTCCTTTGGAAATGGTCCAGACAGTCATTCCCTAGGGCAGATTCATTCTCTCCAGCCTGCACTTTGTTTAGTTCCAGAGGAATTTCCCATATAGGCGAATAGTCCAGGTTCATCAATCAGCACAGGCATTCCCTAGGGCAGATTCATTATCTCCAGGTTGCACTTTGTTTAGTGTTGGAGGAATGGCCCGGATAGGGAATGGTCTAGTCTCAGAAAATTGGGGTAGTTATTCTTCCTTGCTTGAGAATAATAGTACAGATAGATCATCATTGATGTTTTACCTTCTGAGGGTAGATGCTCTTCCAGATCTCACAGATGTGAGTGGAAGAATGGCCCAGATGACTCAGTTTATATCATAAAAATGTTTTTATGTGCAGGTTGATATCAGATGATATGATTGGTATGGATATTGTATGTCTCTGGACAGTAGATGTATACTACTGTGGTGGATGTGTTCCACTGATTGTGACTATATGTCACTGATCAAGTATCTGTGTGCTACTTGGTGTGGTAGTGTACCACTGGATAGTAGTTGTGTACTACTATGGATAGACATGGTTGTTTTCTATTGAATGACATTGTTTTGATTGCCTTGAATACTATCAGTAGTGTTGGAAAATGTTTAATCATCTTTATGGATTATCAATGGACAGATATTTCCCAGATGGAAAATGGTTCAGGACATTTATTCTTCTAGGACATATGTCCAGATTAGAAGAATGGTTCTTGTGTCACTCTGTGGAGTGAGTGACTTATCCAGCATCATGTCTGATTACTCAGATGGAGTATGGTTTCGAGAGATGATGCAGTTGATGAAACTGATAGTGATGATGGTGCTCATGATCTAGTCATGAGATAGTCTATATGACTATGTTGATGCTATCGGGTGAATGGTATGTTTGTACTCAATACCATTAACTTCAATACCTCCCTAGCTAGGAGGGAGTGTTGATATTATGGTACATGCGGGAGGTATTTACCTCCAAGTGTAAACCTGACGAGAATAGAATATTTCGGGAAGCAAGAAGAAACCCTAATTAGTTGGATAATAACCCTAGAAGACAAGCCGGCTCAAGAGGATAACTTGTATTAGGTTATTAGCCTCCAAGAGAAGAATTCGGCTAAAGGAAATATTATATACTAAGTAAATAGGCACCCAGAATGAGAAGTCGGCCCAGGCATTTTGCCAGATTTAGTATAAATATAGAAGGCCAGTCTTCATTTTGGCAGGCATTCTCAGAACTGCATAAGTAGCACTTATGTGCACTGCAGTTGGCCAGTTTGTGCGCAAGTTTGGAGGAGAGATGTCGTTGCAGCTGTTGCAGCTAGCAGATTTCGGTTTTGGATTGGACTATCTCTTGGTTATGGTTTGGACTCTCTGATCAGCTCTTGTTTGGTGCATTATCCTTAGAGAGAGAGGTGTGCTATATTTTTTGGCTATCTAGCCTAGGGTTTTCTTCCGGAATGATTCTATGTCAAGGTTAAGGTGCTCGGGGGTGGCTTTGGCCTATGGTTGGGTGATAATAGTGATATTGTCTATGGTTAAACAAGCACATCCATCATATTCTAACAATTTATATCTGCACCTGAGATAACCATCTTCTTCATGTGAACAAATTCCTTCACTTGTTGTAGGAAAACTAATTATTTGTCAAAATTACCAAATGTTCATTTGGCGTCAACGAAGTGGAATACTTGGGGCACATTGTCAGCAGATATGGTGTAAAATTGGACCCCAAAAAGATACAAGATATGCAAGAATGGTTGTGACCAACGACCTTAAAGAACCTAAGGGGTTTCCTGGGTCTCACAGGTTATTACAGGAAATTTGTCAACCATTATGGAAAAATTGCTAAGCCCTTGATTGACCTCCTTAAGAAGAATGCATTTCATTGGAAACATGTTGTTGAGAAAGCATTCACAAAATTAAATATGACCATGTGCACGACCCCTATCCTAGCAGCTCCTGACCTCAAAAAAACCTCTTTGGTGGAATTGAATGCTCCAGGCATAGGTATAGGTGCAATGCTCAGCCAATATGGTAGACCCTTGGCATTTACTAGCCAAGCGTTGAGTGGTCACAACCTGGTTCGATCTACATATGAAAAATAAATGATGGACATTATCCATGCAGTGCACACCTGACGAACATATCTCTTGGGACATCATTTTCATATTAAAATAGATCACCGTAACCTGAAATATTTTTTGGGGCAGCGACTATCCTCCCCAGAAAAAAAATAAGCGGTTGACAAAAATGTTGGGTTATGATCATGAAATCATATACAAAAAGGGAAAAGATAACATCATAGCAGATGCATTGTCAAGAAAACATGAGGGGGATGAATCCCCCTTTGTTTTATCTTTACTAGTCCCTGATTGGATTGAAGAAGTGTGCCAAGAGTGGCTAACACACCAGGCTACCTCCAAATTAATTCAACGTCTTCAGGAGGACCCTAATCCTCCCACTAGCTAACTTGGCAGGATAATATTCTTTGATATAAGGATCACCTGGTTCTCTCACCCTACACATCACTCAAGCCCCAACTCTTAAATGAGTTGCACTCCTCAGCTATAGCGGGTCATTCGGTCTTCCCAAATACATATGTGTGTGCTCGTCATTCTTTTTTTTAGGCATGCATGAAGAAGGATATACTTCAATTTGTCACAGAATCTTAGGTGTGCCAACATAATAAAGTTGAAACGGTAAAGTCTATAGGCGTCCTACAACCATTTCCCATTCCATCTTTTTTGTGGACCAAAATCTCCATGGATTTTATAGTGGGCCATCCTAAAGCAGGGGACAAGTCTGCAATCATGGTGGTGGTTGATCACCTCTCCAAGTATGCTCATTTTTTTCCCTTACCTCAGCCTTTCACACCAGAACTCATCACACAAGTCTTCCTTGATCATATTTTCTAGCTACATGGCATGCCAACCTCTATTGTATCTGATCGTGACCCAACTTTCACCAGCACATTTTGACAAGAGTTGTTTAAATTGCAGGGCACCCAACTAAACATGAGTATAGATTATCACCCCCAATCTAACGACCAAACAGAAGTAGTCAACAAATGTTTGGAAACCTACTTGCATTGTTTTTCTTCAGACAAGAAACACTAGTGGGTGCAGTGGCTTCCCTTGGAAGAATGGTGGTACAATACTTCCTATCATACGGCCACTTAAATGACCCCATATGAAGTGGTGTATGGCCAACAACCACCGACAGTCACTACCTATCTTCCTGGCACGTCCAAGGTCCAATCTATTGATACAATGTTGAAAGGATGTACAACCACTCTAGTGGCTCTAAAGAATAACCTCCACATATCCCAAAATCGCATGAAGCAATAGGGTGATCATCATCGTTCAAAAAGGGGTTTTCAGGATTGTGATCTAGTGTTTCTCAGGCTCCAACCTTATAGGAAAAAATCTCTCAAAGCTCAGGGACATCACAAATTGGAACCTAAGTTTTATGGACCCTACCAGATCATCAAGCGTATTGGTTTTGTGGCTTACAAATTGGCCCTTTTTGCTACTTCCAAAATCCATCAGGTATTCCATGTTTCTTGTCTGAAGAAAGTTGTGGACCAAAATTGCAAAGTCCAAACCATACTATCGGAATTAGATGAAGAAGGTTCCTTGTGGCTCCAACCAGAAGCATTCATGAATAACCATGAACGTATGTTTCTTGGTCGCATTATCAAGGAAGTGTTGATCAAATGGAGGGACACAGCACCAGAGGAGGAGACATGGGAACCCACGACCATACTTCAGCAGTTTCTGCACCTGCAACCTTGAGTTCAAGGTTAAGTTTGAAGGGGGAGGGCATGTTAGGATTCAATCCTAAACCATTTCCATGGGTCATTGGTTAATAGGATATTTTTTTTATTTAATAAAGGCCAACATTAATTTAATAAGGCCTAATAAATAAAGGATAAGAATTCAATGTAAGAAGACCTAATAGAATCTTTTGGTTCTAGAAAGATCTTCCTCTAGAAGTTTCTTTAGAAGGTAGAACTAGTATAAATAAGAGTATGATGTATTGGATATTTTTTCTTGGATATTATTGTAATAGAGCTTTGATCTAATGGAGGTTTCCCCCTCGAAGAGGCAAGTGAACATTGTTATCATAATAAAGTCGCTCATCCTGGTGATTATTCTAGTGTTATTCTGGTGTTCTTCTAATATTTTTATGGATATATCATTATTATTTTGTCATTGCTTTCTATATATTTTTTGTTCTGCATAATATATTGTATCGGGAACATTGCAAGAACCCTTCTCATTATAATAACAATACTTTCCCAGAAAAGTCCCTAAGAAAATAAAATATGCCTTTATCTCTTTACAAAACTTGGAGATAAGGCTACAATACACAAATAATCCATGATACAAGAGTGCATAGGTCAACAAGATCCCAAACAATGCTCCCAAAGTGAATTAAAATTTCTCTAATGCCCAAGCATCCCTCTCAAATGCATGATGAAGGCCACACATGTGGTATGAATGGTCTCCAACAGTGGATGGATTACTTCAAAGTGGTGTGCAGGGGCTCAAAACATGAAACATTCCCTCCAAGAGGTGCAATGTTTCATCCTCAACTGACATATCATATCCAAAAAGGTATGATGTCTCATCAGAAGGTGGAAAATCATCATGAAAATGTCGTGCGTCCCCTCCAAAGGTGTTACGTCCTCTATTAAAAGGTGATAAGATGTCACAACAAGGGTGCAATGTCCTCAATAAGCTCAACTTCCTCCAAAGAAGTGGAATGACCTATCAAAGGTAGATGAGAAATCCTCCATAAAGTGTGTAAGTATCCCCTCAATGTCCTCCAAAGGACCAAGGCTCAATCCAAGTTAATAACCATGAAAATTGCATTGCCCAAGGAGGGGCTAAAGTGGCCCAATGTGGCCATCAAACCAGCGGCATGCACACAAGTCCATTACAACATAATAAGTGAGTCATGTCAAATGTAAGTTCCATTAGGTAGATCTCATTAAGCATCATATTCAAACTTCAAAATAACTCTTATAATTCATACAATTTTCCAAGTTTAAGTATGGGAGGGTTATGGTTAGCCCCTATTACATGTGTCAGTATCTAGGAGGAGAAATATTTCCCAAGAAACCCATCGAGTATGTGTGATGGTAGATGGTATGGAGTGGAGTTTACTTCATGACTTCCATGCATAATGATCTAAGGTTATGTAAGATATTTATCCACATGAGTGCCTTTGTATGAGGGGGCTCTTATGCAATGAGTTTCCCTTTCCTTGGCATTGTGTCTTTCCAAACCCCCGTTTGTCTTTTTCTTTATCCATTCAATTTTTTTTGGAGTTTGACTTTCATTTAGTCCTTTTAATATATGCATTCATGGCATGGGACTTGGGATGATGGCCACATAGCCAAGAGGCATTGCTCATGCTTTTCTTTCCTTTGGTTTTGTTTTTAGCCATTTCTTTCTTTCACTTATTTCCTTTGCATTTTGATTTTATCACTTTTCTCTTTTTCCCTATATATATATATATAGCATTGCTCATGCTTCTCTTTCCTTTGGTTTTGTTTTTAGCCATTTCTTTCTTTCACTTATTTCCTTTGCATTTTGATTTTATCACTTTTCTCTTTTTCCATATATATATATATATATATATATATATATTTATATTGTTGCATCAACCTCACGCATTCAATCTCCTTCTTCTCATGGGATTATGAAGCATGAACCTATATATGTGACGTGTGATTACCAACTCAAAAGAGGGGACAATGGAGATTGGGAAAGATGAAAAATATTATGTATGGATTGGGATATGGACACTTTATCCCTATCAAATACCCCTAGTAGTACAACTCTACCCAAGAGTGACAACACGTATTTGGGAGGCGATGATAACCACCAAGGTGAAACAAGGAAAAAGGCACAAATTTAGAGCATTGTGATCCATTATCTAACTCAATTGCTTAATCACTACTTTCATGACAAGCACATAATGCGTTAAAAGTTAATATGAAGTATTGAAACAAGTTACCTCTTGTGGGTCAAGCACCAAAGTCATCAAGTGAGAGGGAGTTGAGAAATATGTGTGAAGCATCATCGGTCATCTATCTGTGGAAAACCATGGATGTCATATGTATAAATGTTGTATGTAATGTGGATCATAGGAGAAAAAATATCGTCTATTTCCCCTAGATGTGAGGGGGTAACATTTAGCTCCAACATGGGGACATATGCTCACTATAGAGTGCATGAGAACCTCAACAATCTCTGTAACTCTAAGACCTACACTCTTCATCAAACCTAAAAGTTCCTTCTATTTCTCACCATAAAATCATTAGCAAAAAAGGGTAGGTGGGTACGCTCCCTTTGGTATATGAAAATATAAATGAAATGCGGTAAAATCTTTATTTCATCATACATATACATTTTTTATTTTTTTATTTTTTTAGAGAAGACTAGATAAAAATTGTAACTAATTATAAATGCATAAAGTCAATCAATAACTACACACAAGAAAGTAAAAAATCACAATCAATATGCATGAAGTAAACACACAACATGGCCTACAACTCTCCTACTCTAACCTTATTCACAAGAAAGTCCTAGTTATAATCATACAACCAACGAATCCACCCTGGCATCGTATCAAGGTCAAAAATTATACACGTGTGTTTAGTTATGAACCAAAACAAGGATATGTATGCAACATAGAATGATCATGAGCTGGTACAAACATTACATCATGACCAAACATAGAATCCAACTCACATTATGGGAATTTTGAGGTAAAAAATGGGCCTTAAAACAAAAAAATGTATCATCAAAATAAATTTTAAAAGAACCAATAGGATTCAAGATGATGATATCAACCATAAGGGTAAATATTTTTTGAGGGAAATGAAGATAACTATAATTTTTAATCATTTTTTTACTTATCGCATTATAGGTTTACCCAAATTTCAAGTGTAGGCACTCATTGGATGCGGAATTAAATTCTGCAAGAAACACATTTTTTTATGTATTTCCAATTTATCTCACTGTGGTCTATCAAAATTATGCAGAGTGGGTACTCATTGGACGCATAATTCAATTATGCATCCAATGAGTGCCTACACTTGAACTTTGGGTAAATCTATAAGGAGATAAGTCGAAAATATAATTAAAAACAAAACAAAAAAAATAGTTTTCTTTCTTTCCCCTTGAAAATTCATAACTCTTAGTTTGCTATTTTAGCTGTTGTTTTTTTATGTTCCTTAGGACAACCATTTTATACCTCAAATTTCCCCTAATGTGAGGATGGACAAGAACAACAAAATCGTGCCAAGATTGCCACGTGCATCCACAAGCTTGCTCTATCCATTTTTTAATGGAGCTGAAATATAACAATGATGGTTCATCCTTACTCCAAGCAAAGCCTTCACGATGCAACCCCTTGCATATCATAAGGTTGATCCACATACTTCAATAGACGGACACCTTGGATTTCATGTATGATGTCACTCCCCAAGACTTGAGATGGAATCATAAGAATTCTTAAAAATACCTCATGGTTGCTCAAAAAAGATGTGGATGAAAAATGGTGTAAATTCAAATCATGAAAGAAATTGCACCCAAATTAGGGCCTATTTCCCTTCTATATGTGGCTAGAAATCCTTACAACAAACCATAAGTTGAAAACACTTCTCCCCGTATATATTTTAGCACCAAAAGCATAATTCTCAATTGTATCTCCAATGACATATTGACGACAAGATGGAGAGAATCATGGTTGGAAAGTTATTTTATAAAATACTTTCTACCTTATGTGCATCATAGCGCCATAAGAGTCCTCTATTGTTGATTTGACACATGAATGTTCACCAAAATATGAGCATACGGGTGCTGAAAATTTTCCAAATTTTACCTTCATAAAACAACTTGAAGTGCTCAAAAGAATGTGTATCATACCTCATAGACTATGGATAGAAATTGCCATGAGAAAGTTGTAATAAATCAGCATTAGATGGTCAAAACAAATTTGTGAAATTATACTCTTTGTATTGCCAAAAATATGTGTCATTAGTGTACATAAATGTTGGGAAATAAAATGGAACATGATATGAAATAGAGAACACAGTACTGCAAACAATCCAAGAGAGATAAGAAATTTTGAAAAACATAGGTGGAATCTAAAGACATTGTTACAACACTTAGGCATGGAGCACTGTGAACAGAACATCACAGCGCATATTACACATCTTAATCTTAATGATCTATTGTGCAATCTCAAATCACACTTCATGTTATGATAATGACCCAAGGGGTCTTCTTTTATAGTCTCAAGATATAACCAACTCCCACCGAATCTGGAAGCTCTTGTCCACATATAACCATCGACAGTTAGAGTTGACTCAACAAAATATACTATGTCAAGTCGGCTCGATAGGAATCGATCCGACCGACTATCCCCAACTTTCTTTGACTATTGGTCAATTGTTCAAACGACGGGAACGTCGACTACTTGACCGACTGGTGTGGTGTGTTAGTCGATTTCCCGACCAACTATGTCGATATGTAGTTCAACCTCTCGACCGATTGAACCCAGGAGATGTGTGATGAACCATCAATGCTTGATGTTCCAACACCCCCCATCAGCACATAACTCTGGAGATTCAAGAAGTGAAATTACATCACTGGAACACCCCCCTATAATTGCAGTTTTTTGAAGCCCAAACAAGGTGCGGAGCTTGATAAATATGGATTAAGGTAAAGGTTTGGTGAAGATATCAGCAACTTGATCTTCGGTGCAACAATATTCAAGAGAAACAACATGATCATGAACCAATTGTCGCAAATAGTGATCATGGATCTCAACATGTTTCATCTTAATATGAGAAACAAGGTTGTCAGCAACCTGTATGGAACTTTTATTATCATAGAATATTGTAGTCATGGTCTAAACAGGAAAGGAAAGCACGCCCAAAAGTTGGTGAATCCAAACTGCTTCAGTACCTACTTGAACAGTGCCACGATATTCTTCTTTTGTAGTCGACAGAGAGACTACCTTTGTTTCTTGCACAACCATACCAAAGGTCCAGTACTATAGTGAAACACATACCCATAAGTGGACTTCCAGTCATCTATGTCGCCAACCCAATCGAAGTCGGTGAAGCCAACTAGTAAATCTGAACTACGATGGCATTTGATACCAAAATTAGTGGTACCCTTCAGATATCAAACAATGTGTTTGACTTATTTCCAGTGGCTTTCTCTGGGATCCTGCATGAACCGAGAAACCACACTAACAACAAAGGATATATTAGGTCAACTATGAGTAAGATAAATAAGACTGTGAACCAATTGTCGATGGAGAGTAGCATCAGCAATGGGTGTTTGACAGGTTTTAGTAAACTTCACTCTAGACTGAAAAGGAGTGGCACAAGGCTTGCAATCAGCCATCTTCAAATGTGTCAACAAATCCATTACATATTTAGACTGGGAAATGAAAAAACCATCAAACAGTCGTAATACTTGAAGACCCAAAAAATAATGCAGGGTGCCAAGATATGTCATATCAAAGGAGCCAGCAAGTTGTTTCTTCAATCTAAATATGAGAGCATTTTTATTGCCAGTAATGATTAAGACATCAACATATACAACAACAATCAAAGTGTCTCCATTGGAGTGGAGAACATAGAAGTTTTGATCAGATTCACACTGTTTGAAACCAAGCCTAAGAAATAAATTGTCAATCTTAGCATACCAGGCTCGAGGAGCCTGCTTCAAACCATAAAGCAACTTCTTGAGTCAACATACCAAATTGGAATCTGTCACAAATCCCGGTGGTTATTCTATGTAATTTTTTTCAAATAGGCCTCCATGAAGAAAGTCACTCTTCATATCCATCTGATGAATCTTCCATCCAAAACAAGTAGCAAGGGAAAGAATCAATCAAAAAAAGTCATATTTGCAACGGGGGAAATGTTTTCAATGTAGTCGATGCCTTCTTGTTGAGAAAATCCCTTCGCAACGAGGCATGTTTTGTGTTGCTCAAAAACATTTTCATAGGTAAATTTGGTCTTGTAGACCCATCGACACTTCACAATGTTCTTTCCATGAGGTCGGAAAAACAAGTCCCAGGTTTGATTCTTCGACAAGGAATCAATTTTAGTCTTCATTGCATGTTCCCATTCAGGTCGTCCTTCGGCATATGAGTAGGTAACATGATCAGAGGTTTCAAGGACACGATTCATTAGGGAAATGTTGGCATGTTGCTTCTGACTTCGAGTCTATCATTTGCATGAGGCATCTCCCGCATCAGCTCCCGCAGATTCAATTTTTTTGGCAGCCCAGCGGGGCAGACAAGAAACAGGTGAATTGTGATTCACTTTAGTAGGTTGATCAGAAGTCATAGGTTCTGAAGTCTATGGACCAGTCAATACAGAAGGCATCGGACTAGTCGACTTTGAGATCAACGGTCAAGTCGAAATAGGCAGAAGGTTCAAAAGATTAGTCGGTGGACTAAAGAGGGGAGAAGGAGAGCTAGTGTTTGAGACAACATCAAAGGGAGCATCATGCAAAATCTAGAGGAGGCATTCAACAACTTAACTCTGGAAGACTTCTTATCAAACAAAAAATTACGTCGGATAATAATGTCGTCGGATAAGATCAAACAGTCCATAGGATGTCAACTCTTCAGAGTATCCCATCATGATGCAAGCATGATTCTTTGCATCCAATTTCTTTCGGAAATCATCAGGAATGTGAGCCTAGGAAACACATCCGAACACATGGAGGTTTCCAACAGAAGGTTTCTATCCATACCATCGTTCGATAAGAGTCATGGAAGGAACAGCTCGAGTCGAGATGTGATTGAGCAGATAATTAGCACAATACACTGCTTCTTCCCAAAAGCAAAAAGGCAAGTCTTTAGCATGCAAAAGACATATAGCCATTTCGACTAATTTCTGATTCTTTCATTCTGCAACTCCATTCTACTTAGGTGTGTGAGGAACCGATCGCTGCCAGGTATTCTTCAAAGGGATGATTGACATAGTCACCACCATTGTCTGATCTCAAGCACTTGATGGGTCGACCACATTGCTTTTCAGCAAAAGCTCAAAATTCTTTGAACTTCTCAAAGAAATGATTTTTATTCTTCAGGAAAAAGACCCATGTGAAACAAGAGAAATCATCAATGAAAGTCAAAATGTACCTTGCACCTCTCAGTGAACGTAAATTGATAAAACAAACATCATTGTGGACCAGTTCCATTAGGTTATGCACTCACCACACTTGTCGAGAGTCGAAAGGTGCTTGATAATGCTTCCCAAGTATGCAACCCTTACATACACCTTCAGAGGAAAACACCTTTGGCAAACCAGTAACCATATTCTAAGTTTCCAGTTCCTACAGATTTCGAAAATCCAGGTGTCTGAGTCATTCAGGCCAAATTCAACTTATCTCATCAATGTGAGTAATAAGTGCAATCGGTTCAGATTCAGGTTGATTCAAGTCATGAAACTTGTACAAGTTATATGTCGGGTCCAGAAGCATGTCAGCGACAATCGACTTCCCTTTCTTCAAATCCCGAACATAGAACCGATCTAGTCAAAATTCCATCATCTTATCGGTCTCAGTCAACTGAGCAACAGACAACATATTGGCACTCAGATTTGATACATGATAGACATCAAAAATTTTACCATGTCAACAAGATACATCACCATGACCAACAAAATCCAAAAAAAATCATCAACAACATAGATACTACTTTCTTTGGCTTTATTCAATCTCGTGAATAAAGTGGCATCTTTCGTCATATGATGAGTGCACCCAGATTCGACAACCCATTCATTATGCACAATGTGAGACATCAAGGCTTGAGAAGTACCGACTTGGAAGGTGAAATTATCAGCGGTTTGGTGAACAGTCAACATGTCTCCTTCAAGTCTCTTAACTTTCTCCTCTAAATCATCTCGCTTCTTGAAGCATTTCTTCTCGACACGTCCAGTCTTTACACATTACCAACATGTCTTCTTCTTTTGACTTTTCTATGGTTGTCTTTGTGGTCCTTGATCAGTATATGCAGGTTTCTATGCAGAAGCATCAATCTGCACTCTTTTCCTGGTATCCATCTTGCCCTTACCCTTGAGTAAGTGGGTCTAGTGCTTACCACCAAGCTTGACTTCTTGAAGCAATCTATGTTAATTAGTAATCAAAAGTTCACAAAAAAATTCGAAGGAGTAGTCCTTAACATCTTGCTTGTGTGCGTTTCAGTGGGTGCGGAAGGTCAATACGAGCACATCAAATGGTGTTCTCAGATTTATCAGGTCCATCTGAATGAGTTGTCCATCCTTCTTCTTGTAGGTCTCTCCAAATTCACTCAATTTTAACTGGACTTCCTTAACACATACTAAATAGTCCTCCATTCTCGCAAAGGAATGAGGATCGAGAGAGATCAACTATTTCTCCAATTGCATAACGTGGCTTTCGTCAACTCGGTCAAACAAGCTCTTCAACTTCTTCTAGACCAGATGTGGATTGTCCAGTCCATTGAGATGAAAATGGATTTCCTGAAAGATGTAGGTTGTGATGACCCCTGCAGCCTCATCCTTCTTTCCATCAATAGCAATTTTTGTCGAAGCATCTGTTGGATCTGGGATCGCGACCTTGATATATTGTCATAGTCCTCTAATTTTCAACGAAGTTTCCATATATGGATCCCATACTGCATAATTTGATACATTCAGAAAAATAGGATCAATCTTCGAAGCCATCTTCGATATCTAGATAGACTGGTTTTGTTTCAGTAAGTTCCAATCAATAAACCACCGGCCCAGAGTCAATCACACAACAGATCTGACTTAGCAAGGTTTACAAATAATAGGTCGAGGTTTTCAAACCATCGGCTCTGATACCATGTTGGGAAATAAAATGGAGCACAATATGAAATAGAGAACACGGTACTGCAGACAATCAAAGAGGGACAAGAAATTTCGAAAAACAAAGGTGGCGTCTAAAGACATCGTTACAGCACTTACGCACAGAGTATTGTGATCAGAACATCATAGTGCATATTGCCAATCTTGATCTGCATGATCTAATGCGCAATCTCAAATCACACTTCATGTTATGGTAATGACCCAAGGGGTCTTCTTTTATAGTCTCAATATCTAACCAACTCCAACAAAATTCAAAAGATCTTCTCCACGTATAACCGTCGATAGTTAGAGTTGACTCCAAAAAATCCGCTCTATCAATTTGGCTCAATTGGACTCTATCTGAATGACTATCCGTCCAACTCACAGTCAATTGCAAGGTTGTTCGATGCACTTTCAGACTATCTTCGGCTGTTGGTCAACTATCTGATCGACAGGCACGTCGACTACTCGACTGACTAGTGTGGTGTGTTGGTCAATCGCCTGACCAACTGTGTCCAAATGTAGGTCAACCTCTCGATTGATTGAACCCGAGAGATGTGCAATGAACCATCAATGCTTGATGTTCCAACAATAAATGGTTGGAAGTGATGATGAAAATTTTCTGAAAATGATTGTTGTTCTAAACGAAACAATTATACAATCTTGATTCCAATAGCATCATCGATATCATAAATAGGATCCCCATCAAAATGAAAACTACTCATATCTTTTTTATTTTTTTCAATATGTAAAAAGTCATCAATATTTTCAATCTTGTGATCATCATGTTCTTCATCAAATGAAAAATTGACCAAATCCAAGGGTTTCTCTAAAAACTGTTCACTTTCCAAATCATCAAAGGATGCATCACAGAACTCAAAAACTTGGAAATGAGTACAACCTACCACACACTTGTCTTCATGTGAAGGAGAGATGGAAGCTTGGATGCCCTTATGTCCATTAAATTGAGGATCAAATGCCTTCTCAAACTCATCGTTACTTGAGGGATTTTCTTCAAATTCAATCTTCTCAAAATCATAATAATAAAGATCATCAAATTCTGAATTTTGAGAAGATCCAAGGCTCACCATATTCTCATCTTCATGAGAAAGGATGCTCTCTTCAATAGGGTCTTCTTCATGGGCTTGATCTTCAACGTGACATGTTTCGTCAAGGTCGTGTTCAATGGGTATTGAAATCAAGAGGTTATCATTAAAAAGCATTGATTAGAAAATATTCAATAAGAAATCTTGATTAGTTAAGGATGGATAATTGTTTCTTAAATTGACATCTATGTATGAATAAAAGCCCCCTCTTTTCAAATCAAGTTATCTTCATAATGGGATATTATCGTGTTATTTTGTCCATACCTTGAATTTGTTGAGCATTTATACATGTATATGATTATTAAGTTCAACAAGATAATAATGTTTTTTAATACTCTTATAAATATTATAATTTCTACTCGTCTATTCATTTAAGTCAAGGTTACATGTACTCATTAAGTTCAACAAGATAATAATGTTTTTTTAATACTCTTATAAATATTATAATTTCTACTATTCTATTCATTTAAGTCAAGGTTACATGTACTCTCCATTTACTCTGTCATTATCATTATACTAAACTTCTACCATTGAGAAATTTCAACATTTATACCTATTGATCTATCAATTTTTATTTATAAATATTAATAAATAAATAAATTATAAAAATCAAATTAAAAACACACAATTATGGATACCCTTATCATAAAGAGTTGTAAAGAATCTAATCCTACTCTTAGTTGTTCATTTTAGTTCAAATTTGAGGATTTGAATCCTCTTGAGCAATGTTTATATATTTTACAAGGTTGCAAAGGATCTGATACATGTTATAAATAATGCTTTGGTTCAATAATGTGAAGTGGGGCTCGACAGGACAACTACTCCATGGACCTAGAGGGATAGTTCATTAAATATCTCATGGGAGCCCATACCCACGAAGGAAAGATCTCTAGATAAATAGCATTTTACGTGATGGGGACAAATTAAGTCATCAATGTTATACCAATGGTTATTTCACCTCTTGGAATGTCAAAAGTTTGAGAAGATAGTTGGAATTATACCCACTAAAGAAGTTGTGATGGACTTTCAATACCTAGGGTTGAATGCAAGGTTAAAGTTGTGGAGGGAGTTTAGGCCAACCTTTTAAGATGCCTATGGATCAACGTGCCTACCAGATGCCTATGGAGCCACAATACCATTCAGATAAAGCATTGGGGCAAAAGGCCCAATTGAGGTCAAGATTGCCACAGAACCCTAATTGTGAAAGTTGAGGGGAAGGTGAGGGTTATACTTGCACTCCCCAAAGTTGTGATGTGGATTTTTGATGCCTACTGCAATCACACCATGATGAATTACTCATATATTAATTGCAGTAGAGGGACTTCTAACATGAGGAGCAAACCATTCAAAGGCTAAGGGGATGATTTGGAGGTTGCAAATGGTATGATTCTAAAGGAAGGTGGATAAAGAAGTAAACCCATGAGTGACTTGATTACACATATTATTGAATATATGTTGCTTATTAAGCATTCAAAGACATAATGAAGAGCATGTAGAAGTATAAGATTCACCATGTTTGCTTAATAGTACATATATGAGGTTTGTTCATGATCACCACACAAGTAACTCTTTCATTTGCACAATAGTATTAATGTATTAATAAGTGATTTTGGATAATGGTTATGCATATCAAGTGAAAGTTAGTACTTTGCATAGAAACAATATAATATATTTTATTTATAACTAGAAAATGCTAATTAAAAGTGAATGCTTAGTAAAATATTATTGACATTATTAACAAAGATTAGTTACATGAGCATTCATATGGATGACAAGTGGAAGGTAAACAAAATATAATTTTTATGATTGAATTATCCCTAAATTAGGGTTCTTATGGAGAATAGGAAAACATGGGTGGATGGAGGGACTTGTATGTGTTACTTAAGAATTGTATTACTAAGAGTAGGTGGTATGTGTAGCTGATATAGTCTTAATGATTGAGGACTTTGGGGCTCTCAATATATGATTGGAGGGTTAATTTGAAAGAGGGTTGTTGCTCAAATTATGTTACAGATAGTCGATTGCTAACCGGTGCTTGTTGATTTATGGCTACAATTTTTCGATTGCAACCCTACAAGTATGCTTGCAGCCCTATTTTCTTGTTCTTAAAATCTGTAATTGTTGGTTATAAATTAGTTACATGATTGCCTTTCATTGCTAATCATAGTCTTAAATGGAAATTTGTTGGTTAATGAATTACAATTTTACATGCCATAATATTGTGTAGCCGATATTATATATGTTAATTAAATTTGTTGCAAGGTATTACCTCCGATATCCATCATAAATATTTTTTCAAAATCTTTCAAAATCATTGCATGTAAACACATCCAAAACCAATTGAAATATTCCCAAATTTTCAATAAGAAAAAATAATGCACACCTCTAATGTCTTTCAAACCTTAAAATGTTAAAAAGGTTATATCAAATTATATCATAGAACTTGTCACTTGTGGATTTACTA
>ML790771.1:166508-177251 GCA_009831015.1 Picea engelmannii | reverse complement strand
GAATAACTATACACTGAAAATCTCAACTATAACAATGCAGCAGAAATAACAAGATCTAGAAATATTAACCATGCATGGTAGACACAAGAACACAAGAGTTTATCCTGGGAAACCCAAACTTAGGAGAAAACCCAGCAACCTTTCTCTAGAAGAATTCAGTCCAAGATATTTTACCAATGCATCACCATCAATAGCCAAAATACCATACAGAGAAGATCCTCCCCAAGGCTAGCATCACCAAGACCTAGCACCTCAATAAGATGACCCAAAATAACCAAGAAAGAGTTTCTCCAAGTGTGGCGCACCCTCCAAGATACCAGAAAACCAGAAATAGCGAAATTACCAAAAAATGCAGCTGCAGCTGCAACTGCCTTGTGCACACTGCAGAAGGAGTTGTCTGACTATCAAAATGAAATGAGCTAGTCCTGTATTTATACTGATCTGGGCGCCAGTCTAGGGCAGACTTCTTATTTCTGGGTCTTCAATTTTATTATTATTTTTCCTATGGGGCCGACTTCTCTTCCTAGGTCTTCAACTTCTTCCTGGGGCTTCTGTAATGGTGTAGATGGGTTTTCTTGTACTTTCTTGTGGAGAATGACTTGCCCGAAGTTGAAAATCTCCAACACTCCCTCTCAACGAGAAAGGCATTCTCCATATTTGGATTTCTTCTGTCATAGAAAGGTTGTCTTCATGAGCCATGTTAATGTGCCATCTCCGCACATGCATTCCATCCCGAAATATGCATGTGATAGCATCTCGAGTCCATCCACTCCTTGACAGGAGGACTACACCTAGGCCATTCACCACTAGCAGAGCCCTGTGAGTGAATGAATCATTACTCTTGGTCATATCAGCACTAGCATAGCCCTGTGCAAGATCAATCTAGGATAATGTCTGTCTGATGCTTATCTGGGCCACTCACCACCAGCAAAGCCTCGTGAATGAGTGAATCAATCTCCTTTGGTCATATCAGCACTAGCATAGCCCCGTGCATGACCAATCTAGGAAGAATGTATGCCCGAACCTGGAGAACATCAACATATTTGGGCCATTCACCACTCGCAGAGCCCTGTGAGTGAATGAATCATTCTCCCTTGGTCATATCAGCACTAGCATAGCCCCGTGCATGACCAATCTGGGAGAACGTCTCTCTAATGCTATCAACATACCTGGGCCATTCACCACTAGTAGAGCCCCGTGAGTGAATGAGTCATTCTCCCTTGGTCATATCAACACTAGCATAGCCCCATGAATGACCAATCTGGGAAAACGTCTACCCGATGTTGAAACATCAACGCTCATCACTAGCCAAATCAGCACGGCTAATCCTATGTATCATCCTCCTCAGTCGAATCAGCAGGCCACTCTAGGAAGATATCTACAATCTGCTCATTTGCAGATAAGTACTGGAGCTTCATTGCCCCCTTCTATACCATATCTTGAATGAAGTCCTGCAAGAAGCTTCTGAAGTTGCACCAATTCACGATTTGCAACATTGGCTGTGATATACTTTGTCTCTGCTGTACTGAGTGCTACAGAAGCCTGCTTCTAACTTATCCCGAAAATCGTAACTGATTCCAAGTTGAAGCAGCACCCTAAGGTGCTCAATCTGTCTACTACACTCCCTGCTCAATCGGAATCTGTATATCTCTGCAGCCTCACTTCATCACCTGAGACAAACCATATCCAATTGTATCATGTTTCGTTGCCGCCCACTGGAACTGCCTTGGCTTCAACCAAATGTTGGCTCAGGGTGCTCACTGCAAAGCAAATATCTGACCTAGCATTAACCAGGTACATCAAGGATCCAATCAACGGCCTATACGTCGTACGTCGTGGGATCCACCAAATATGAATCTAAAGCAGAATCACTCAACTTCTTCAGATTTTTCATCATAGATGTAGTCATGGACTTATAGTCCATCATATCGAATCTCATCGGTATCTCCTGAATGAGGAAGATCTCATCTGATCTCGTCACACCTCTAATCCCAAGAGTACATCCGGCCAGAATCCTCCATCTCGAACTCTGACGCCAACTCCCTCTGTCACTGGAGTAAGTCATGTTATCTAGTCTACCTCACTGGTTTCTCCCTTTGTGACTGAAACAAAATCCATACCCAGTCCTCCTGATTGGCTGCCTCCTTTGTCATAGTAGCAAAATCACATCTCCTAGAATCCTCTTGCCCCTGAAGCTTCTGTCTAGCCTCCTCAACTCATGACACCTATCTATCAGTCCTGGGAGATGTCTCTCTCCCACCTGGATCTGGGGGGGGGAACTCCCTCTAAGTAATCGGCTCTCTCTTGAGCCAACTGACTCTCTCTGAGATCAGGCTCACTCTGAGTCTGTACATTCTTGGTTAAAACCAAGCTCATCAAGTACCCATCAATCCTGGAGTACCATGGTCCCTCTGAAACATGACTCCCTCTGAATCTGTACAATCTCTGGAGCCATCTGCTCCCTTTGCATCTTCTGAACTCTGATCTCCAATGAACTGTCCTGGGAGGCTACTCCTCCCTACTGGATCTTGAGGGTTAACTCCCTCTGAACTCTAGCTTCCTCTGAACTAGTACTAGATGGGGTCGTTTGTCTCACCACTGGTGGAGTCACCTGCTCCTCTTCATCAATCTCCATGTGGAACACTTTGTATCCCACAAAAGTATCCTTCTTTTCGGAAGGTTCTAACTTTGTCTTCTTCACCTTCGATATATGGATGTATACTATCATGTATACAACTCCATGTCTGGAGAGTCTGCTCCATGTCTCAAACTAGAGACCATCTAATCTGTTTCCTCCTACAACCATCACTATAGCTCCCTCTCAGAGCTACCACCTGTGACCTGCCCAGAAAAAGAACAAGAACAAGGGAAAATAGCAGACAAGAACAATATTCTTATGAATAGGAAATAGGAACAAGAATAAAAAATGAGAAACACGAACAACACTTTTCTAGTGTTGTTACCAATCATTCCTCCGTGGTAACATGTCCGGAACAAAACAAGAACAAAAGACAAGAGCAACACTTTTCTAGTGTTGTGACCTCCATAGTAGCTTGCTCGGGACAAAGACAACAACCAAGAACATCTCCTAGAAGAGATCAATTTCATCTTGTAAATAAGTGCATCATTAGTACTAAACAGTGAGCATTTACACAATGACCATTGTACTAACAATATTCAAAACATTCGATAGCAAAAGTACTTAGCAATAATAGATCTCTAAAGACTGTTGTCCCGGTTACAATATTTATTTAAGATGCAGCAATATAAAAATATCAAACCTGATATGCAAACCTGAAGTCTTAATTCCTAGGGAGGGTGCACTATTCCTCTGAATGCACCAGATCCAATGATCCCTTTAGGTCATTGCTTGGACAAGGTCCCTTGTACATCCCCTGCAAACACCCTCATACTCTACTAAATGATATAACTTGGAAACATATATAAGTGCATACCTTTGAAATTTGTAGCACCATCCAACTTGTCTTCTAATCTGAAGGTTTGCGCAACTGGCAACTGCAATTGTAACTGGAAACTGCGACCACAACTGGCAACTGCAACTACAACTGTACAGTGGCAATATTTCAACTAGCTTTGATGCCATGTTGGTGTTTATATGATTCCCGACTCTTGATAGTTATTGCCTTATGATTCTCAACTATAACAATGCAGCGGAAATAACAAGATCTAGATATCTTAACCATGCACAGTAGACACAAGAACACACGAGTTTATCCTTGGAAACCCAAACTTGGGAGAAAACCCAGCAACCTTTCTTTAGAAGAATTCAGTCCAAGATATTACCAGTACATCACCATCAACAGGCAAAATACCACAAAGAAGATCCTCCCAAGGCTAGCATCACCAGGACCTAGCGCCTCAATAAGATGACCCAAAATAACCAAGGAAGAACTTCTCCAAGTGTGGCGCACCCTCCAAGATACCAAAAAACGAGAAATAGAAAAATTACCAAAAACTTCAGCTGCAACTGCCTTGTGCGCACTGCATAAGGAGTTATCTGACTGTCAAAATGAAATGAGTCAGTCGTGTATTTATAATGATTTGGGCGTCAATCTAGGGCCGACTTCTTATTTCTGGGTCTTCAATTTTATTATTACTTTTCCTGTGGGGCCGACTTCTCTTCCTCGGTCTTCAACTTCTTCCTGGGGTTTTTGTAATGGTGTAGATGGTTCTTCTTGTACTTTCTTCTGGAGAATGACTTGCCCGAAGTTGCAAATCTCCAACATCCTCTTCAACTAGAAACTTGCAAGAAGAAATCCTTTAAAATGTTATAGTTGCAATTTTCCTAGTTGAAAAAGAACCAATCTATAGCCTGCAAAGCTTGGTAGAAAAACAACTTGAACGAAGAAAATTGTGACCAACTTCTTGGACTCACTCAAAAACAGGAGACCAGAATTTTATTCAACATTTTTTCCCATAGCAACTAAAGGAATCAATCATGATGACAAAGTGCAGTGATCTGAAACGAATAATGTTAACCCTGGCTCGAATGTTTCATTCTTCTCTTCATAACCTTAAGAATCTAATACAGGAGGCAAGTCACCAAAACAGAATCTCAACTTAGCTACTTACACTTCTTTTCCTTATCCCAAATGATTTACTGCTTGATTGATCCAGATTGGATCATTATATTATTTTTCATCCATCTCGATGCCTTCAGAGTGAAAAAAAAAATGGAGGAATCATCTTGCAAGGCCATTTTAGTGGCAGGTCCCAATTTGGAAAATTGGGATCTGGAACCTTTTGAAGCCATTTTGAGGCATTAAACAGCGTTTTGGGGGTTATGATGTCCGTAATTTGCACACACACACATGACGGTGGTCTACGCTCCGAGACCTTTCCAACAATGCAGATCGTGCGCCAATCAAAGATCGTATGCAAAAGTATTGTCTCCCGCAAGTTAACATATCATGTTGACCACCATGGTACAAGAGGATGCCACATCAACCCCCGTTACTCATGCATGTGGGGCTAGCCACATGAGGACATTCAAGAAGAATCTAGAAGGTTCAAAACCTTATCACAATTGAAGGTTGAGGAAATCAAAACCTTAACCCTAGACAACTATCGGGCTATGTTAAATACTGGACCGCTACGCAGAGAAGGGTTCCATTCTATGTTATTGTATTTTGTTCCATACTAGAGTAGAACAATTGAGAGTGGGAAATTAGAGAGCATAATAGAGGGGGTTAATGTTCTATAGCAGTTTAACAGGCCACACGTCTCAGGTAACTCCATAGAGAGTGTCTTCTCCTTTGTACTTGCATTATTTCCATACCAGAGAAAAAAGAGCAGAGCAGCTTCACCTTCTAGTTGGGTTTCCTCCCATAAGGGTTTCCCAAAGCAAATCTTTGTGTTATTTTGTGGTTGGTGTGTGATTGTATTTCACTGTTCTCTATTTTCCGCATTTTATCTATTTTATGCATAAGCAGAAATCAGTAACTAATATTCTGAAATCTAAAGGAATATAACCTTCATAGTGTAGATTTAAGTGTTATTTGTCAATGTCATGATGATCAATGACATTTCTTGCTTGTTTGCCTTGTAGCCTCCTTGTACTATACAAGTCTCTGCATCAACCTTGTAGCTCAAGAATGTCATCAAGGCTGTATTGTTGTTTGTAGGTGACACAAGTAATAATGAGAACCTCCTTGCTGTCAACCAATGTCTTGATTCTCTGAAATACCCTTGAGCTGCTAGCACAAATATTTAAGACCAAACACTTCAAGCAATCACTGTTGTTGTCTTTTGGATCTGGTCCATTCTTCTCACCAATATCTTCAATGCACTTAGGCAAGCCATCAACATCCTTCTATGTTTGTTGGAATATAAACCAGCACCATCATTAAACACTTGCATCAATAAATGACATCAAAGGATGGCAAACTGGAGCAATAGGACAACATAGATATAGCTCAGAAATTTGGCATTTTATTCATGGTTGAGACAGCACTAATAAAATCCAAAGATAATATTTTTTATGCATGAATTTGTCAACCAAAGATTGCCTCAGAGTATCAATCTCCAATAGTTTTAAAAACTGCCATCTTCAAATTTCTGTAATGCCATTTGAGTATGGCACAAGGGAGCTTGAGATCGGTTTTGGAGTCTGTTTACTAGACAAGAGATTATGGCCCTACTACTGTCCAAGAAATCAGCCTTATCATAGGCTTTAAACTCGGCCTTCCTTTCTCAGAAAACCACCATCGAGACTGCTTCAAAACTGATACAATTTTTGCCTTTTGACAGCCTTCAGATTTTAGACAGTTAGGGTGTTTGGCCTGCTGTTAGGGTATTTCTGTGGTGGCTTTAGGGGTCCGGCCCTTTTCCTAAGCTCCGGCCTATACACCTTGGCTGCTATTTGGAAGAGGTACCCCATACTCGGCCCTTCTCCTAGGCTCCGGCCTTTTCCTTCACCACAGAACTTCAGAAGAGGTCCGGCCCTTTTCTTCTGTGGCAGCCTTAGAAATTTCCCCACAGGCCTCAAGTCCTACCAAAGGTCTGCGGCTGTCTTAGAGGCCTGCTGCCAGCCCCTTTTAAGCCTTTAAACAAGCCTCAGCCTCCTCTTCTGCAATTGTTTAAGTCTGAAGTTAGGTCTGTTACAGTTCTGCTGTTAGGACTCCTCTGCAGCAGCCTAGAGGGGCCTCTCCAAGCTGAGGTTTTTCTTCAAGACCCTCAACACCTCACCACAGAATTTAAGTGGAGGTTCCGGCCTCTTTGAGGGGTTTCCCTTTTTGCTCCGGCCCTCTTCTCTTCACTCCTATAGTAAGGTTTACCTTCAATTTTAATGTGCAATAGTCTTCTTCAAGCCTGCTCTGATACCATGTTAGATTTTCAATGAGCTATGGCTCATGTATCACAAAAAGAATAACCATGCACAAGAACACAAGAAGTATCCTGGGAAACCCTTCTCAACAAGGGAAGAAAACCCAGCAAATCCTTTGCTATATTCCTCAAGAGAAAGACCTCCCACACCATCACCAAACCTAGCACACAAGAGGGTGCTGTAATTCTCATAATTTCAGACCACAACTTTTGAAATCATGAGATGACACAATGATAAGTGTGCTTCCTCAATGGGGATTCACCTTTATTTATATAAGACTTGTCACATCAAATGATGTGTCTTTTGGCACAATAGGTCCAACCTTAATAACTCAAAATATAATTAATAATTACCATATTAATTATCTTTTACATTAATTATCTTTTACATTAAGGTGGGGCTGACCTGTACCCTTTACATTACAAATAGGGTTACAGGTAAGTCTGACTCTTGAACAATATAGCAAGGGATCTCATACACCCACAAGTGCTCAGCCACTAGGGGCACATCCATAGGGATGCCCATATCTCTATCTCACTGCGTCTCACAAGAGAACCACACTCACTAGTGCTCAGCCACTAGGATCATGTTCACCTGTGCTCATCCACAGGCACATCCACTCAATAGATCTTCTTTCCCACTGCATTACACAGGAGAGTCATCTGGAGTTCATCATCTCAACTCTCTGCTCAGAGGAGGCTAATACATCGTCTTCATCTTTGTCTCATGACGATGCACCCAACTCTATGGGAATTCACACATTCACCTTGTGTTCATCCACAGGCACGTCCAACTCAGCAGATCTCCTTTCTCACTGTGTTACATAGGAGAATCATCTGGAGTTGTTCTCAACTCTCTATAAGGAGGAGGCCATCACTACCTTCCAGCTCTATCTTAGATAGGAACCACACACCCAGCTCAAGGGCTCTCTCTCAGGTCTATGTCCTGGAGAATGTCTCACACAGTTGTAATCATCAACACTTAGTGCAATTGGGATATGGATTGCGCTGCCGAGTCTAAACACCAAGTAGTATGAATCATCTTAGAAGAGAGCACACTTCTAACTAGAAATATGTTTCCCAGGGTAATATGACACAAGTGAGAAAACTTTATATGCTATGACATCTTAGTCAATCGTCCTAAGGTAACCACAACTTCATGAGATGCCAAGGGGTTATACCATCATGTCTAAACAGATATTACACATGGAGTATCTATGGAGTGACTTGGACCACCAAGGTGTATATGAGCATCTGAAGTAAGCATTGGGTCTGGAACTAGTCAGAGATGAAAGGACTAGGTCTGGAACTAGTCAGAGATGAATGAAAGCTCGTGCAGGCAGGTACATGATATCGTTGTAAGGGTATCCAAAGGTTGCTACCCTTGAGAGGGTAACAGAGGGCATTCATGGCATTGATCTAAAGGAATGGAATGAAGTATAGGGATTTTTTGATGAAATTGTTTGTGCTCTCCACAGAAGATGATGCCATGGATTGGTTTACAAGCTTACCAACCAATAGTATTAGAACAAAAATTTAATTAGAACATGCATTCATCGAAAGATGGAGAGAAAGGACAAACAATAGATATCTACTTGATGCCTCAATACTGCAAAGAGGAATGAAAATGAAACTGTGGAAGAGTTTAATAAAAGATTCAATAAGACTATTCAGAAACTCTATGATGATATCAAACCTCTAGAGGCGACCATCCTCATTTATTACCTTCATTCATTTGATGGTGCATTGGGTTTTCATTTAAGGAAAAAAGATCCTTGAAACCTTAAAGTTGCTCAAGATGTAGCAGTCAAGATCAAAAAGAATATGAATGCAACTGGTAAGGCCAATCAACCGAGTTCCTCTAGAGCCCATACCACCAAAAATGATCCTAAGACCATGACAATGAACACTGTTGACCCAACCCCAGACCCTATAGAGAGAGGTATGCAGAATTATGTGCATGCGAAGATGTCCTTTTCAACTTCAGCAACTTTCCATCTTCCATCCCATTCATGACGACCATGTTGTCGGTAGCCTTCCTTAGTTCAACTTTGCCACCGAAGATATGAATAGAGTGTCCTTGTTGTCGAATGTGTATAAGAGACAACAAGTTTTGTTGTGGCTCAAGAAGATAGAGTACATTGTGCAAAAGAAAGTCCGTGAATCCAAGCGATTTAAGTCAGATGGTGCCAATTCCCAAAGGTTTGAGACTTGATTTATCTGCAAAATAAACTATACCATCTACATAGTCATTGAGATCTTCAAAGAAGTCTCTACAGAAGGTCATGTGGCATGTTGCACCCGTGTCAAGCAGCCATGCATCTCTCCAAGTAGCAAACAAAGTGTTAAACAAATATCCAGTTACTCCTATATTGCAATGAGCAACAATATAATGAGCAGATTCAAGTTCTTTACCTTTCACTAGGTCTTCTTTCTGATCTTTCTTGCCTTTGATCTTCTCCCATGGGATTCTTCATGTCTTTGATTCATGTCAATTCTTCCCAAAATGTACACATTGAAGATCATTTTTCTCACGGGTATTATGCCTTACCCCCCTGCCTCTAAAGTTATTCTTTTTGTGTCCTTTCTCTCTGCCTTCTCCTCTAGAACTTCAGGACATTTCAACATGCCTCTAGTAAATGATGATGCTAAGGGAGAAGGTCGGCTTCATGGAAGTGTTGGTGCTATTGTTGATGATCCACTCTAGGTAAATGTTTTTCCTATTGGTGATGATAGCAGTTCCAGAGAAGGTGAGAATAGTGGCATAGATATACAGAAGCCCATTTTTATCTGGCCAGGTGATATATGGTAAACAAGCCAATCATTCAAAGTCACTGTGAGATAATGGAGGAAAGCACAAATGAAACAACACTGAAATTGGATGAAAGCTCAAATCAAAAATATGCTAGCTCAACATCAAATCAAATTGATGATCCACTAGCCGACTCATGGGCAACACCTGATTTAGATTTGCCATCTATTGTTGGACATTCATCTCCTCCACAGTTTTCCAAGTTGAAGGTCAACAAAATTTTCTCGGATGATAGACGGGGACAATTGAACACCGAGCTTTCCAAGGTAAATGATTTCATATACAGTCAAAATCTTCCTCTACAGTGGTCAGCAACTAGTATTTCCAGTTTATTTGCAACAAAGTTGTGCTGTTTGACCTCCTTCACCTCAAGGGAAGGTCATGTGAGTTCTTCCTCAACGAATTTCTTATCCTCGAATAGCTTCAAATATTTTATGATTATGGAAATCCTTCCTCTGATTCACTGTCATTTTTCTATTTGTGCTCTTCAATATCATTGTGCTATAATTGGTGTAAGCCGTTCTACCATATTACTTTGCCATATAGCCCCTAATATAAAGCAAAGATACATAAAATGTAGGACTGATGACAAGCATGAGTAGCAATGCAACAGTGGGAGCACCAAGTGATATGCAGTTATCACAAGAGAAACCAATATCCAACTGAGATATATAGTATTCTACAATGGAACATGCATCGAACCAAGTGTGCCAAGGCTGTGAAGTACTGCTTTATAGGACAGAAAATGTTTTCTATCAAAAAAGGGTGAGAATTGACAGTATTACCTTACATGGATCACAAAAGCCCCATTTTTGTGCTTTTCACAACAAAAATCAAACAAGAACATTCAATGTACAACAGTAAAAGGCAGAGATATATAAAGCCATGCAGAAATTAAGATGAAACAAATCATTAAATGTACTAGAAATTCTGTTGGTGAAAACTTACTTGTATGGAAATTTGAAGCACTTGTCTGGTGGAATGTTTGAGGCTGTGTCTTTTGCAATTGCATAGTCTCCAAACTCCTTCAGACATATTAAAAAGAATGTCATTGCTTTATCATAGCGAGTGCTCCAGAACAAGTT
>ML790771.1:144961-155139 GCA_009831015.1 Picea engelmannii | reverse complement strand
GAATAGAAGACTTCGGAAAGCAAGAGAAACCCTAATGAGTTGGCTAATAACCCTAGAAGCCTTGTCGGCTCAAGAAGAAAATTTATATTAGGCTATTAGCCTCCAAGATAAGAACTAGGGTTGTCCTCAGATTTGTTGATTTTTCTAATTGTTGGTTGGGCTGATTTTGCCCTCAGGAAATTCTGAAATTGATAATTTACAAGACAGAAACTTTGTGTCTCAACTCTGTGGATGATTTATCTCTGATCTTTTTATTTCCGCTACGGTAATTTCGTCAATAATTTCAGTGTAAAATTGTTTAGTAATAACAACTAGAGTTCACTGTTTGATCACTTGAAAGTAATTTTCAGATCTGAAATTAAAATAAAAATTGACATGGTATCAGAGCTAAGACTTTGAAGGAAGAGAGGGAGTCATCTCTTGAGACACATTTGATGCTGCAAGTACATAAAATTTCTTGCAAATTTTTATTTTGTTCGAGGCAGGTCACTACAATGAACACCTTGAAGATTGAGGACAGGTTGGAAGGGGCAACTAACTTCCGGCCTTGGAAGGCCAAGATACTTCTCTTGTTGGAGGTGTTGTCGTCCTTATACACACTTGCAGACGTGAGCGAAGTCCTGCTCACTTAGTGTGTCCTTGGAGGCACAATGCCTAGGTTCAAAGCCCACGCTATCACTTTGGCTTGAACCTCTTCCATCTAAGCTTACTCCTAGGGAAGCCAAGGGGGGTAGACCCTAGTTTCTAGATGAGATTTAGAGTTTAAGTTCTAAGAGTTGATTTTAATTAGTTAAGGTTTAAGGGGAGTCTAACCTACGATGCAAAAGCAGTAATGCAAGATGCAAGATTTCTTATGTCAAGCAAGCCTTTCCCTAGGTCAACTAAGACTAGTGCCTAAGGTTGGGCAAGGGGTCAACTAAATGTAAGGATGTTTAATTACAAGTAATATTTCAAAGGTTAGATACTTACAAATAAAGAATGATAGTTACACAATATTACAATAAGATACAATTTACAATAGAACAAGCTAACCATGTGTGTTTTAGTGTGCAGGAAGTTAGATATAATCAAGACGTGAGCATCATCAACACATTAAGCCTAAGCATGCCCCAATAGCACTTACTCTATTGGACTGCTCCTCAATGGCAACATCAACACTCAAAAATCACAAGGACACTTAGAAGATTTAGTAGCTTTGAATACAAGTGTTCCACAATAGTTAAGACACTTAATTGATCACTCAAAAAGCATTACTTATAGATGAGATTGGAAGACTATGCTTATAAGTATTAAACCTTAAGATATGTCAATTTAAACCAAGGTTATTAGATACTTAGTGAGTTGAGGGTTTTAAAGATTTGAAAGACTTTTATTACCCTAACTAAGTGTTTGACCAAAGACCTCCTCCCTTGATTACCAAATAGTTGTTGGATGCTCAAGAAGTGAGGCAACGAGGCCTACCCTAGCTTCACAGGTCAACCCTAAAGAACCGAATATTCCCGAAAAGGACACTGTGGGATCGTCCCGGCCTAGCACCTTTCGTTGCCTTCCTCAATCCCCGTTTTAGATGGCGAAGATGGTGGTTTTAGGTACCCTATTAAGTCTATTAAGTTTATATATCAATTGGTTAAGTTTTTAGGTGTATTAGAGAGTGTTATAATGACTTTAAGTTGCCTTAAAAAGGTGATTTAATGTCAAAACCGAAACTTTATGCAGCTTATAAAGATGTGTTGTTAAGCATGAAAATGAAGCACATTAACACATGTAAAGCATGTAAAGATAGAGCTGAAATAAAGCTTTAATGCATCACCATTAGTTAAGCCACAACATGAAAAGCTTATAAAGAATGCTAATGAACAAGGGCAAGAACAACTTGCCAAAGAAAAGAGAGAGACTCAAGTTTATCACCACTTATCTTATGATTGTTAAAGCATTAAGAGTGAATGTTAAGTGTGAAGAATAAAGCCTAAGATTTAGATGTGTGCCTACATTATCAACATATCCAACAACACATTAACTTAAGTGATGGCAAATGGCCTTAAGTGTGAGATAGCATGAAAGAGAAAACCATTTATTATACCATCAATGCATTAAACTATTTAGTGTTGGATTAGAGCATGTGAAAGAAATAGAACTTGAGATAGCCTTAAGACATGCAAAATAGATTAAGCAAGTAGATTATGCCCCAAGGGCTTAAGCTAAGGACTAATGTGTGAAGAGATCTAGATCTAGAATATTTTAACCATCAAAACATTAAGAAATCATTAACACATTATTATCCTAGCCTTACGATTTTGGGGATGTCTCTCCCAAGGTGTAGGCAATTATTAAGATGAGAAAAGCTTGAAAGAGAAATAGAAAAGCAAGACAAACCACTCAATGGCACAAGGTGGAGGCAAGCCTACCTTTATTGTGCCAAAGAGGTTGGGAAAAGAGAGCCAACAATAACAACTATCCACAAAATACTTGCTAAACCCCACGTCCTAGCTTAGGAAAATAAATTTGAGATGAAAAACTTGAAACAAGATCTAACCCTAAGCTCACACGTGGGAGGTAGGTCATACCAATTCTCCTCCCAAGCTATGAGCCACTAAAAATGAATAAAAAATGAGTAGATCTATGCACAAAAAGATAGAAAAGAGAGAAGGAAGATTGAGATTTGTTACCCACTTGAAGAGAAGGGCCTTGGAATGTTGTGTGGCTGATTTTGGGCAACATAACCCCCTCAACCTGTTAAGAACCTGCAAAAACCAGCAAGCTATGTTTGCTGGAAAAGCTACACACAACCAATAAAATGAAGAAAAATTTATGTTTTTAGGGCAGAAATTTTTCTCATAAAAATTTTATGATAAAAGTAGATTAAAATGACCAATCTATGATGTTAAGCTAGCTGAAATATTATATGGAATGAACAGCAAGAAAATAAGGAGAAAAGAAAGACTTTGAGTGAGCTTTGAGGGAGGACTCTTCCTTGAGGCTATCCCAACAAAACCCTAGAAGCAAACCTACAAAACTTCAACACATGTGATGCATACAAGTAGATAATATGGCTGAATATGCTAACAAAATGAAATACTTGCACCCTATTAGCAAACCCAGATATATAGATCAACAAGAATACTCGTTGTATAATCTACCAAAGTAAAACACTTTACCCAAGAATCTACTCTATGCAACCCATGATGTCAAATCCACAATATTACCTCACATATAAGCAACAGACAAGAATACTTGTTGTTCTTCCAAAATCCTCCAAAGTTTCTCTTTATTACTCAAAGAAAAAAAAATCTTGGAACAAATACTTGCTCCAAAACCCTCAAGAGGAAAAGAATGGATGCAAGATGGACAAGAATGAGAGAGATGTGAGATAGAAATCAAGTAGCATAACACTAGCTCAAGATATGGTGAGGAAATGAGTGAGGGAGGGGTTCTATTTATACTTGGGAAGGCAAAGCTACTCCTCTTGGATGAGTTACAAGTGTCACACATCAAAAAAAAGTCATTTTTAGGGTTTTGGTAAGGTAGGGTTTTGGCATGGATGGATGAAGTGGAAATGAGTTGGAGTGAGTTGGCAAGGCTTTGATAAGTGAAATGATGAGTTGTAGGGTCTAGGGAGGCACACCAAGGAATAGCATAAGTCTCCCATTAATTTTATTATTATTTTTTCACTTTTTGGAGACTTTCTAGAAGGGAGGCACACCACTCTAGGAAAAGTGACGTTTTTGCTTAATGGCTAGGTGAGGGGGTGATGTGAGGGTTGGAAAAGGTTAGGAAAGGTTAGGAAAAATCTCTCACCTTTATCCATCTTTACTTTACCCCATTTGCTCAAAATTACAAAAATGACATTTTTCCTATATCATGACTTAGCAATTAAAATTGTTGTTTTGACTCACTGAGACTCCTGGTGGACAAACACCTAGCAAAAGTTGTCCGACTGAGCTGAAACTTGGTCCAAGGGTGTAGGGGGTCTCATTCCATTTCTTTTGAGCACAAATAACCCTAGCAAAAGCCCAAAGACCTAGTTTTTACAATTTTTGCTCAAAAATAATTAATTAATTAAATAATTAAACCTCCAAACTTGGGGAAATTTAATTAAAAATTAATTAATTAAAAAAAACTAATCTAGACTCAAGGGAATTACGCGAAACTTTCTAAGATGTCTTGCATGGTCATTAACATCATCCTTAAACAATAGTTACTAGAGGATAAGCCCATTAGAACGCCCTTCACCACTTTGGAAGAATTATTGCAAGTGTGAGAGAAAAACTCAAGGGAAATCAATAATGTTGAAAAGCCCAATTGATAACCTGAGAATAAAAAACCCTCAGTGAAAGGAACTCTCCCAATGAACCCATCCCAAGGTAACTGACCTAACTATGACCAATGCAGACCTATTACATTATTGACCCACACAGGGGTACGGAAATCCAGTTACAAAAAGAAGTGTTGGGGCCAAAAATGCCATGTAGAACCAAAATCTTCGACAAATGAGCATTTGATGATGCATCTCTTCATGGCACATGGAGTTGGGCCCCTAGTTGGAGAGGCGGTCAACAGGAGGAGAATAATCTCAAAGAGTATGTTGAAGGTGTGGTTCCAAGTCCTATTGATTCGCAGGAATTGGCAGCTCATAGGAAGAAGGAAGTGAAGGCCAAGCAGGTGTTGCTAGAATCCGTGAAGGATCACCTGATTCCTCACATTTCTGAGAAGAAGTCTACCAAGGAGATGTATGATGCTTTGGTGGGTCTGTACCAAAGAGGGAATACAGGCAAGAAATTACATTTGAAGCACATGCTTCAAGTTGTTGAGATGTCCAGTGCGAACACAGTCGTCAGCTACCTTATGAAGATCACCCAAATCCATGATTAGCTTGTAGCCATTAACGAGACAGTTGAGGATTCTGAGTTGGTGAATGTAACATTGAGAGGTCTTCCCAAGTCTTGGGAACCATTTGTGCAGGAGATTTTTGTACAAGAGCAGTTGCCAAGATTTGATAGATTATGGACTGATTGTATCCAAGAGGAGACTCGATTAGAGTCCAGGAATGGCAAGCAAAAGAGCAACAGTGATGAGAATCAGGCCCTTGTTGCTCGTACTAGGAAGAGTAGAGGAAGAGGATTTCCAGAGAGAGAGGCATCTCCAGAGCCTAGGAGGAAGAAGGACCTTAGCAAGGTCAAGTGCTTTGCTTGTCATGATTATGGTCATTATGCTTTACAGTGTCCACTACGGAGGAAAGGGGGAAGAAGGCAACAGGCATCAGTAGCAGAGGTTGATGAGGTTGCAGATAGGCTTCAGAGGGAGTTCTTACTAGTCTCTACCCTTTCCGGTACAGTATCGTGGGATGGTCCTTGGTTTGTGGATAGCGGAGCCTCATGCCATATGACAGGGGCACAAGAGTTGTTCGAGAGTATCACAAAGATTGACTCAAACATGTGCCTAGAGCTTGGTATGGGGACCAGGCATGCAGTGCAGGAACTGGAACAGTATGATTTCAGTTGGAGTTAGGAGAGATGTTGAGGGTGACTAATGTGTTATGGGTGCCAAAATTCGAGAGGAGTATGCTCTCAATCTCGAAGATTGAGAAGAAGGGCTACAGTATATTGTTCCGGGATGGACAGGTGTTATTTGTGCTCAAAGGATCTAGCTTCAGATCAACAGTGGTTCTTGGAGTGAGAGAGAGCAATCTATATAGGTTGAAAGGCCAGGCTATAAGAGTTATTACCAACAGTAGTAGATTGACAGAGGACAAGGAGCAAAGAGCTCCATAGGCTATGCAGGTTCAAAGGGAGCAGGAGATTCCGGAGATTGCACAGGCTCAGAGGGAGTCAGATTTTAGAGGGATCCAGCCCTCAAGATGCAGTGGGGAGGAGCAGCCTCCTAAGATTGTTAAGAGGAAGTCAGACTTCAGAGCGAGTATGCAAACTCAGAGGGAGCCCGATCTCAGAGGGAGCTAGTGGGCTCAAAGGGAGAGTCATCCATTCAAAGGGAGTTCCCCCTCAGGTTCAGGTGGGAGAGAGCAAGGTTGTTGGGAGCAAGGAGCGGGAGCGACAATTTTCAAAAATTTCCGGGAGCGGGAGCGTTTCGGGAGCATTTTTTATATAATACATAAAAAATATATACATTGATGCATATATATAAAAAAGCATGCAGAATGACGAATCAATTGCAAAAAACATGAAAATATAGATATAAGATCATTTAACTAATTGATTAGTGATGATGATTAAAGAATCAACCATTTAGTACACGTATAACAACAATCATAAACATATGTCATCAATAGATTGTAATAGACAACATCAACCACAAAATGAAATAGACTCTAGCGCATCATATTTATTACTAAAGAGTTGTAAGATTCAGTCAATAGTTCAAATTTCAAAATTCAAACTTCAAAGATAAATTGTCATATAATGTTCATAACTTCATTGTTTATGGAATAAGCCATAACAAAGAATCAAGACAGTACTAAGTTCTAGAGACTACTTATAAAAAGGAAAAATAAAAAGAGATCTAATATATATTAGAAAGTACTAAGTACTATGCTCTAAGTTTTCCTCTTGCCACGAGAAACTTCTAGTTTCTTTTGCCGTGCTCTTTGAGATGGAAGAAGAGGAGTAGGTGGAACTTGGAAGTGTTTGTGGAACACAATCAACAGTTGAATGGCCCCCACATGACAATGGACGTTGTGAAGATAAAGGAAAAATTGATGCATCCGGAATGCTGCTAGTGGATGGGGTGGCAAGTCTCCTACAAGAATATGATCACCATCATGATCACCCAAAAGTTCTTCTTCCAAGCGCTCTAAAACCATGGCTCCATCCTGACCAAAACATATTGAGGTATTTCTCCTTAATGATTGCTCTTGTTGCCTTACAATTAACAACATTATCAGTGATGACTTGAATAAGATTCTAAGGCCCAATCTTTTGAATGGTTTTAATCAATGCATCTGCAATATTAATACATATCTTGTAGCGATCCGAGTAGTCATGGGTTGAAAGGAAGACTACACCACTACCAAACACACCAAGAATATTCATCAATGGCTTGCCTTTCACATTTTTCCAACCATCAAATACAATTGATACCCGATGTCGATTCCAATCATTTGTAAATTTTCCTAGAGCACCTTGGATTTTGGCTCTTTCCCTGTCAAGTCCAAGGTTCTAGCTTTTTCATACTCGGGGCTCTTGTATCCTTTAGGGGCACCATTGATGACTTGTACCATTTCATGCCAATTTGGTGAGCGAAGAACAATGAAAGGTATACCACATCCATAGAGAAACCTAAAACAATTTGCATCCACATCTTCTCTACAACCTTCATCAAGGAAATATGATAGTGTTTTACGCCCTGAAGACGAAGGGGAGAATGCACTAGCATGGGGGGACGCAGATTGACCAATGAACATTCTTTGTGCACTCTCACGTTCAACCTTTGGTCTTTTGGATTTGTTTTGTGTTGCCTCCTCTCCCCTTTAGTATTTGAGTCTGTCTTTGGGTGGCATGCTCACACAAGTTTTGACTCCTATACTCTTACCTTCATCCTAGTACATAGTCCCACACATATGCTTTCTCACATGGGTATAGGAGCCTATGTGTTTTGTATCACAATGGTAACATATAAATTTTGTGGTTCCACCCCGTTTACCTCCCCCAAGCCTTGTGACATACTTCCACAGAGGTGTGTACTTCTCTTTGGATTTTTGGGGATCATGATCATCACTATCATTTTCATTGTCTTCATCCCCTTCCATTCCTTCCTCCTCTACTTGGTTTGTGTTGTCCACTTCTATTTCTTCATCACTATCATAGTTATTTCGACGTGAACTTCCCACCACCACCATCAAAATAAAAAATGGAACCAAAATGACATACCACATTGACATCATCATCATGATTGTTGAACCTTGATAATAACTTGCTACCTACAATAGAATGATGGAGGAGAAATGGTAAAAGTAGGAGAAGAAAACATTCAAATATTCAACATAGCATAATATACTAGTTTACAACAAATGGATTTTGTTTATTTTTAAACAAGAAACAAGAACGAGCTTAAGAGCCTACCTCTTTATCTCTCCAATGGTGGTTGAATATGACTATGGTAGCCTTCAATCTCCCTTCTAAGCTCTCACAAATGGAAGCCTTTAATCTTTCTTCCAAGCTCTCCAATCTCCCTATGGAATCCTTCAATATTCCTTCCAAGTTCTCCAATCCTTTCCAAGCTCTCAAATATCCCTTCATTCTCCTTCAATCTTATCTCTATCCCATCAAGAACTAGCAAGAACCCTCTCAAAACCCTCCTAGCAAAGATGAGTGAAATGAGAAATAGAATGAGAGAAAAATGGAGTAAGTCAGTGTTTCAATCCCTTAGAAACCCTAGCCATACCTTTTCCTCTCTTATGGAACTTTGTCTTGGTTCCCACTCACTCCCAAAACAAAAAAAGAATACCCTATCTTACCTCACATGCACAGATTGAAGGGGAATCCTTAGGGAGCGTGTTTCTAATGGAAGGAGTGCTTAGGGAGCAAAAGCTCCCTACTCACATGTGGAAGAGTTTAGGTGGAGTGGCGGGTTAAGTGGAAGAGGAAGTTGACCGAATGAGAGAAGGGAGAGATAAGGCGCATATGTGGAGAGGAAAAGGGACAAAGGGAATGCGCATGATGAGAATAAGAGAACATCCATGCACTAAAGAGGAGTGGAGTGAAGTAATGAGGTGAGTGTTGAATTTTCACTATGCTAGGCTCAAGCATGAGGTTTATTTCATTTAGCATGTACTTGAACCATAAACAAATGCAGCTACACCATCCACAACTGTTGCAATAACCAAGATCACAAGAAGAATTACCATGCACAAGAACACAAGAAATATCCTGGGAAACCCTTCTACTCAAGGGAAGAAAACCCAACAATCCTTTGCTATATTCTCAAGAGAAGATCCCCCAACCATACACCCTAATGCACACAAGAGGGTGCGTCTACAACCTTGAAACTAAATCCCAAGAGAGGTGCGCACTTCAGCCTTATAAGTGTTGTTGAAACTTTGAGTTTACATGTGAGAGTGTGTGTTTGTGTGTGTTTCCTCAATGGGGAAATCACCTCTATTTATACTAGACCAAACACAGCAATAGGTGTGTCTATTGGCACAATAGGGCCAACATCAATAACCCAATAATATAATTAATCATTACAATAAACATTAATAATCTTTCACATAAGGTGGGGCCGACTTCTTTAGGGTTACAAGTAAATCTGACACTTAAACAATATAGCTGTTAATTTTAATGACAAAATCAGCAAGCTAATAATTATGTCATACACTTAGCAACCTAGAGATAATTGTTTGCATGAACTCTGAAATGTCTCACACCCACATTCAGAAATTTCCATAAGCAGAAATACACATTGCTAAGCAAATATGCAGCGGAAATAAACACAATGGACCAATGTTGTATATGTCGTGTCGGGGAAAGTGTCGACGAGGGTCCGAAATGTAACTTCTTAGCGACATCGGTGGAAAATGTCGGAATATCTCGGAAAATGTCGCAAGACCTCAAAAAAATACAAAAACATTCATTTTTTTCAATTTTTTAGCCTTGTAAAGCAACAACAACATCAAATAAACACTTTGCTACATAAATATGAAAATACAACCAATAAATAAGATGCATAAGATGTCAAGTGGTCACATATCGTTACTAAACTGAAAATTCTGAAACATGTTCCTGATAGGATGATAGTAGATACCAAATCACATCAAATAATCAAAATAAATGTATCTCATGAGATGAATCATCATGAGGCATCCAGATACTAAATAGTACATGATAAAATGAAAATGATAGATCATAGGAATCCAAATCATTGATTCCCTCTAGGTTGTGCTGCTCTAGCCCTTTTATGGGTAAAGGGCACCAATTTTCCTCTGGAAGCAGTAGGTGGTCGTGGAGGTACTGTAGATGAGCTTGGAGTGGAAGCTCTAGCTGCTTCAGATGCTCCATCTGAGGTGGTAAGTGATGGGGACGAGGTGGAAGGGAAAGTATGTTGCCTCCTCCCAGTCCCAACGGACCCAAGTCCAACTCCAGGTATGGCTCTCTGTGGAGGTGGTGGTGGCATTGGATCCACTGGAAGTCCAATCTCCTCCTCAGCCTCTGTATCCACTGGAAGTGGAA
>ML790771.1:111016-137352 GCA_009831015.1 Picea engelmannii | reverse complement strand
TTATATATCAAAATTTAAATTATGAATAACACATGCAAAAATGAAATAATTAAACTGTAAACAGTTACATGATGATGATACAAATTCAATCATACAACTAGTACTAACTTAGTAACTACTAAGTTACTAACATAAATGATGACATTGCCAACTCATAACGTGTCCTCCGTGTCCTATTTTCGGGGGTCATCGTGCCCATGTCGGATACTCGTATTTCCGTGTCCTGTGTCCCGTGTCAGGTGACTTAGGAAACAAGTGTATGCTAAAAAGGAAAAAATGCAAGGGATAAGGGGAGATAAAGTGGAGTGAAGGAGTTAAACACATGCGCAAGAGAGGAAATAGGTCGCACATGAGTGAGGAAATACATGTGAAAGTGAGAGTAATAGGATATACGCCCTAAAAAATAGGGAGGAGGAGAAAAAATAATGCATGAGAAAACGGAGTTAAGTGTAAGAAAGGGAAAGTTTATCTTTAGTCAACTCAAACGTAAATTTATCACGTGTACCAACTCGTCTTTAATGCATGTGCCACATGTCCTCAAGCAAAGCACCCAAGTTGGTCATTTGTCACCCTCTAAAACTCCCACATGTCGGAATTTGAACTTGCCACTTGTCACACTGCATGGCAACCACACGTGCTAAATATAACCCCACTAAAAATAGCAGTATGGCCTAAAAAATAGGAAAAATACAAATATGTCTAAGACCACTGCCAAATATAGTATGTCTAAAAATAGACACTGCTAAAACTAGAATCTTGTCGCATGTGAATAAAAATATACTCATTAGTTTCGATTTTCAGTGGGGAATCTAAATATTTGATCAGAATCATCATCTGATGCCTGGAGCTCCAACTGCTAAAAATAGTAAATTGCTCACATGTCGTCCAGAAAAGGCTCATTTGAATCATGAGTTTGCAAGGACTCTGAATATGTGATCAATATTTCCATGTGGACCTTCGATCTCTGCCTCCTCAAAAATAGGAAATATACTAAAAATAGACATCTCTCTATCCACGAAGACCTGTGCAACTTATTCCTCTCCAACAAAGAACCCTACTAAACTAATCTTATACATGTACTCATATGGGAACCAACCTTAGCTCAAAACAAAGCTATCTCAAGGAAAATCTTTGAATGTCAATCCAAATAAGTCATGTTGGCTCTTAACCCTCATGATTTTCAAGGGAGAAAATCCAGGGGTTAACACCCCTCAAAGCCCCAAAAAGTATAAAATTATCCATGATACAAGTGAGATAGTTTAAGGTCGATCCCTCAAATAGCCTCTCATGCAAACGTACAATGAAAACATAACAAAACATCCCCTCAAAAAGTGACATGTGTGATGTGAAAGCCTCCAAAGGCTATTACGCCATCCTCCGAAGGTGAAAAGGTGCCTCCAAAGGCCACATCCCTCCATTAAAAGGTGAAAGCAACATCAAAGGTCATGTCCCTCACCCCAAGGATCTTCTCTCATCACCATCAAGTCCCAAATCATCACCAAGAAGGATCCCTCCATGCTAGGTTGGCTCAGCCATCATCACAGCATGACGTCATCTCCATAAATGGAACATCCATGAGCTAGGGTGTGACGTCATAGGTGAAGAAGGCTCCATAACCTCTCAAAAGAGGCGTGACATCATCTCCAAGTACAACATCATCCAACCAAACCCTAATATGCTCCAAGGTGTCCTTCCCAAAAACAGGGGCTTCAAGCCCTCTAAGTGACCATTAAGTTTAATCTGCAATATCCAAGCCCATCTGCTTAGTGTCCAAGGCCCAGGAGGTGTGGAAAGGTGCCTCAAAGCATGCTCGATCATGAAAGAAGCCAACGCTCTGTGTCAACTGTGCAATGTCCTCTAAAAAATGCATAACGTCATAGGTGTCATGATCAAAACGTCCTCCAAAGGACCATGTCAAATGCACCATGGTCAAACAAGGTCCATAGAATCAGGTAAGACAAACAATCACGTGATACAAGAGTCATTAGAATCATACAAAGTAGGCCATCGCTTGATACAGAAGCCAAATAAGCAATTCGCATTAGGTAACTTCTTCAAACTTCACATTAGCTTAAGATTTTATGTATTTTGCCAAGTTTAGGTATGGGAGGACCATCAAAAGACCTTATTAGGTGTGTCATTACCTAGTAGAAGAATATTTCCCAAGAAAACCCATCAAAGTGTAAGTATGGTGAATGAAAATGTTTTGAGGTTACTTCATGGAGACGGAGTCATTGACATGCAAGGCACCGTACTTGGTCCATTGCCATGAACACCTTTTAAGAGGGAGCGCTTGCTACTTGAGATACCCTTTCCTCAGTGTTAGATTTTAGGGAAAAAGTGAAACAATGACATTCTTTTAAATTATGTTCACTAAAACAATTTTAGATCAGCACACTAAACCAAGAGATAAACAGATCTGTATGCATGAAATTAAATCTCTGAACATAAACAAATTTCCTGAGTGTAGAAAAACAAATCTTAGCTTACCTCTTAGCCAAAGAAGAATGTGTACTTGTCACATGTAGAAGTATGCCTCTGTAAGTATGCTCAGATGGAGTTTGGGTTCATGTAACAAACCTCTAGGGTTTGAACTCTGTCTAGAGAACTATGGGACAGTTTTGCCATGGATAGTAAAACCCCAAAGGAAACAATAATAAACCAAAATCATAAAAGTAAATAACCCCAAGCAAACACAAACTCAGATTTGGAGATACAAGAGGCTCCATAAGCAAACCAATTCATATCTGAAAGTACAAGAGGCTCTTCAAGCAAATACAAGATCGGGTCTAAAGATACCAATGGTTCCATAAGCAAACTAAACTTAGATCTGAAAAATCAAACCCTCAAACAAAACTCAGATCTAGTTGGATCAATGTCAAACAACTTAGATCTAGTAGTATCAATGACAAAAACTCAGATCTAGTAGTATCAAAGTCAAACTCTCAAACAAAACTCAGATCTAGTTATATCAATGTCAAACAACTCAGATCTAGTAGTATCAATGACGAAAACTCAGATCTAGTAGTATCAAAGTCAAACTCTCAAACAAAACTTAGATCTAGTTGTATCAATGTCAAACAACTCAAATCTAGTAGTATCTATGACAAAAACTCAGATCTCGTAGTATCAAAGTCAAACTCTCAAACAAAACTCAGATCTTGTTGTATCAATGTCAAACAACTCAGATCTAGTAGTATCAAAGTCAAACTCTCAAACAAAACTCAGATCTAGTTGTATCAATGTCAAACAACTCACATCTAGTAGTATCAATGACAAAAACTCAAATCTAGTAGTATCAAAGTCAAACTCTCAAACAAAACTCAGATCTGGTAGTATAAGATGCTCCATAAAATGAGACAGCAAAAACCCATAATAGGAAACAGCAAGACCCTCCTCAACAGGGACAACAAAGACCTTCCAAGACCCCTTCAACAGCAAGGCACAGAGGAGGAGGAACCATCAAATACAGAGGAGGGGGAGGGTCGTTGCTTTAACTCACCCAACGGCTACCAGGGAAGAGGAGGAGGAGGGGTTGAGGCCACAAATAAACCAGCGGCAGCCTCAAGAGAGAGTTGTGGCACCCTTGCACAGTCAAGGGTTAGCTTGCGGCTCCCTTAAACACGGTCCGGCATCTACAGAAGAGACAGAAGGTTGTCCTGGGTAGTCTAGTAAAGGTTCAGTACCTTTATCCCAGCAAACAAAAATTCGGAGAAGCTCCTAGCCAACCTGTGTACAAGAAAATTATTTCAGATCTAAAACAGATAGCTCAAAGAAGAGGCTGCACCATCAGCAAGAAAGAGTAACTGAGGTAGCCGCAGCAATAGGAGAGTGAGGAGAGAAAGTGTGTCTAGAAAACTAGGGGGTAGGGTCTTATTTATACTTAGGGAAAGGGGTTAGGGCAATTAAAATAAAATTAAATAATGACATTTAATTAATATAAATATTAATTAAATAGTCAATTAAAATCAAGATAAATTAAAAACCCCAATTACATAAATAAAACCCTAACCACATAAATAAAATCCCCATCACACAAAATAAAACACATTCACATAAATCAAGAGAGAACAAGGGGTTACCTTTTAAGACAAAGTCAAGGGGAGTTACATAATGGCAAAACATGCCCACATGAGTTTCATAGTGACCTATAAACTTTATCATCACTGCATAAGGGGTACCTCAACAATGTGATCAAGTCCATCTTCATACACACTCCTAGATACATCCCAGGAGAGAAGAAGAGGATCACATATCAACATATCTTGGTATTACACCAAGATTTACCTGGTCGGGTACAGGTTGCCCCAGAGCACATCTCGGGGCCCTAGAACACATCTAGGGTCTTATTCACCAAGGTACAAGACCAAGGATCAACCCATGCTTTAGGCATGGGTACCCTAAAACACATCCAGGGGCCCTAGTCACATCTAGGGACTTATATCAACCACCAAGGAACACATTCAAGGATCAATCCAAGTTCAGGGCAAGGATTCCCTGGAACACATCCAGGGGCCCTAGAATACATCTAGGGTCTTTACTGCTTGGTCCCAGACCAAGAACCCCAATCATCTACTGGGGCCCTCACAAGGGTCTTTTGCCATGGCTCTAACTGCCTGGTCCCAGACCAAGAACCCCAAGAGTGTACTGGGGGCCCTAGTCCACAGCTAGGGTCTTATGCCATCCTCCAGGAGAATGGCTCTTGCAGCTGCATTAAATTCAACACTCAGCAATGTTTGTATTCCAAAACCCTTTTCTTTCTTTTGATATTCATTTTATGCATTGCAAGTACCCTTTTCAGGTTTCAAGCACTTTACTCTTTCTTTTCTTTCTTATCAGGATTAACTCCTTTTAATTGATATGCATTAAGTGCATTAGGACTAAGGGTGATCGCCTCATAATGAGGAGGTAGAGCTCAAGCTGACCTTTGGTTTTTGAAATAGGTCATTCATTATCCCATCATCTCTTCTTCCTTCTACAACATTCCTTCTTTTTCTTATTCATTTTTTCTAGCAGCTGCATCAACCTCGACATCCTAGCCCTTCTTCTCATAGGAAAATGGACCACAGGCCTTTTTGGTGTACATGTAACAGCCTTACCGAATTTTAGTACACTATGGAAGGCCCCAGGATGGAAAGTGTTAAGGGGGGGAACAATATGTTACCCCTATCAAATCCTCCTAGTAGTACCCATGTTCCCCAAGAGTGACAACACTAGACTAGGATACAAATGATGGCCACCAAGGTGAAACAAGGCAAAAAGCTTAACTTTCAAGCTTATGATTCATTATCTAACTTTAACTAATGATCCTCGCCTAAATGCCTAATGCATTAAATATGAAACTTTACATAAAACAATGACTAGTGTACCTTATAATATGTTGGACCACCATAATCCGATGAACCATGTTGATTAGGTGTGATAAGATAAGTTGAATGAGGAGGGAGGCATTTAAGGGGTTGTTGTTTGTGGAGAATGTTGATCATCATCATCATCAAGATCATTGTCTTCATTGCGGGTCATGAGACATGATCTCCTCTAGTTACCCCTAGGTGAGAGGGGGTAACAATGCCTAAAATGCCTAGAATGTATGAGAATCGAGATAAAAAGTAGTGTTTTCTTTTTTTGAGTAATTTAATAGCTTAAGTGAATTAACAAGTGCCTTTATGGAGTCGAAATATGAAGGAAAGAAAAGTGCATAAGGTGAATAGCAATGTTGCAATCATCATGTTGACGAATATATTGCCAAGGCTTCGGAAAACAACTTATCAGTAACATCAAGGGAAATGTCAAAAAATATTGACAAATTTTAAAAAAATACAAAAATATTCAATTTTTTCAATTTTTTAAACATCTAAAGCAACAACAACATCAAATAAATACATTGCCACATAAATATGAAAAAAAAACTGATATATAAGAAGTATAAGATGTCTAGTGATACATCACAAATCAATATTGAATTGTGTCCTGCTCCGAACTCCTAAGCCTCAAAATATCATCAAAAAATATAATAAATGTATCTCCTCATCATGAGTCAACTACAATGAAATTAGATAAATAAACTAGTGATTCCCTTTGCCCCTTTACGGGTGTTACCTCCCTAGTTGCACCAAGCAGGACTGGCGATGATCCACAAAGATTGAACAAGATACTTGTTCAAATTCAAAGTTCAGAAGTCCAGTCAGGCATTATGGCCCCTTCAAAATTTTCTTCTTCTTCTTCTTTTATACATGTTCCATACCCCCCTGGGGGAATTGTAATAAAATGAGTTAGCATGAGGTTTATTTTTGTGTAAAAGACTCAGCTCCCTAAGACTTGGTCATTAGTGCATTACTCTAGACTGTTTTTTTTTACTTGGTCAATTATATCTTGCTTTTTAGTGATTTATAATTTTCTAAGTTTTTTTCACTCATTCCTCCAAAGTTGGAGTGTGTCCTAATGGTTAGGCCTTAGAGTGTTTGTCTGAGTCTAGTGTCTAATGTGTATTACCATGCTAGTCATTTATCTAGAGTTTTATAAACATGCAGTAAGTCCCTCTAGGATTTTTTAATATTTTTCTATCATTAATAAATTTCCCATAAAACAGAAAATTTCCTTATAAACTAATGTAATAATCAAATAAGTGGTACTAGGAGGTGTTATATGCCTTGGGGGGTATCGTTTTCTAACCCAGAATACCCCTTTTACCCATGCAGCCCCTTTTCGATAGAAATAATTGATTTTTGCTCATCAAAAATCAGTTTTACTTTAAAAAGGTGGATAAAAGACAAATAAATCAGCTCCCTATTATTTAGGAAACAGGTCGGAAACATGTTTTTGGCTTGTCTTCAATTCACTAGTGGTTAGTGGTTGTTAAAGGGAGTTAAGTGGCAAGTAAGAGGAGATGTGTTTGAGCTAAATGATGACTTGACTCAAGTGGGTGAAGTTACCAAGAGGAGGTGCGCCCTCTCTCCCAAGAGGTGGCGCACTCAAGGAAAGATGTGCCTACCTCTTGAGAGGTGGCCCCTCCCACACTCCCTCTTCTTCACATGTGGCGAGCTTGCTTGAGTTTCTAGAGATGTGGCATCATTTCTCCATCACACATGGCTCATTCCACCTGGGAAAGTGCGCTCTCTCTCCTTGGAATTGCACCCCACTTGCTATATATTGAAGCCTCCTCTCCTCTCTTCAGTTGATGAGAGTTTTGGTCAAGCTTGTATTGTACTATCATTGTAACATTTTTCTATTGGAATAAAGAAGAATTTGGAGGTCAAGAAGGTGGCTTATGTGAATTGTGTGGATGATTGTTGTCTTATGCTTATAATGTGGGATAATCTTTGCTTAATTTTTTTGCTTTAAATTAGTTAATTTGGCCTTTGAAGGGGTGTTGTCACCCTGTAGGATAGAATCTATTAAGCTTGTTTGCTTCCTAGATTTTATTGATCATTTACATTAGCGGCCTAAGATTTGCATGTTTATTTCAGCTAATGATCATGCTATCTAAGTTTCTCTTGCAGGTGACACCATATTTAACGGTTTCTTGCAAGATTTTCTTAAGCTTTACAGGTTCTCACGCTTGGAGACGTAGTCGGACTTGCTTGTACTTTCTACATGCTCCAAGCCTCTCGAGACGTAATCTCTCAACATTCCACCGGGAGACTCCATAGCCCAAGCGTTCTGAGTTCCAAGCTTCTCCCTCTCTCCTTCATAAAAATCTAAATACTTCTTGGTTATTGTTCTTTGCATGCATAAGATAGATCTTCTTTTTATTGTAAATCAAAAGTAGATTATACTTTTGCATGCATGAAAAATCTAGATTTCACTTTAAAGTTTTCATCATACAAAGAAGATCTAGCATAAGAAATCCTATCTTCTAGCAAGCATTTCATAGTAAATTTTCAAGGCTAAAAGTTAGATTCAATTTTTAGAGCTTCAAATTTCATATTTGGCAATCTTAGTGCCTTGTTGTTTGCTGTCCTGAACAGCAAACAAAAGCCACTAAGAAAGCTAGCTTTTGCTTGCTTTCTTGGTTTATTTTCACTAACTTTGGCATAGCTTTCATTTGGTATTTTTGGGGCTTGAACTAACAACTTTTGCAAGTACTTCTAAAACACTTTTGGGCAACATTTCTCCACTTTAGCTAGCTGTTTTTGCAGATTTAGCAAATAAATACGAGGAAGTGTTTCCCAAATTTCGTCAATCTGGAACATCCGGGACCACCCAAGGCACCCAACCTTACCTCTAATACCATTTTCTATCAAATTTTTGAAAGTTTGTTGGCCTTAGACCTATAAAAGGCCATCAAACATTCCTTCATAAAGATTGTAACCCAAAAGCAACAGTGGGATAACCCACTAGGCCTCTCATCCCCCCACCCCCGGGGGGATTGTCTACCTTTTTGTGTTTTGTCATTTACATGTGTCCATTTTCTATTTTTGCAAGTTAAAATAAACTTAAAACTAACCCAAGCACCGCAAAATATTTACTTTCTTAGATTAGTTACTTTAGTGTCATTTTCAGTATTTCATTTTGCAAAGTAACGAATATTCCACGTTAAGGCCCTGTTATGCTCTCAGCCTCGCCAACTTGCTGGATCTTGGCACGATCAAAGAGGGACTTAACTTGTGTGGAGTAGTATAACTAAGGAAACCCTTTTACAACTATTTCCCTATACGGGATCCTACCAGTGGATTGACTTGTGAATTCAGGGGGATACTCATTGAGATCCGTTCTCTCCCTGTAAAAACTCCTTGCAATCCTGTTTCTACCCAATTGAGGGATAGTGGTCTAAAGGAAACACATCGTAGTTTAGATTTCATTTTCACACTTACAATCTCCAACATACACTCATGAGTGGACTTGCACTATCAGTCCATCTCATTGAAATAACCCACTAATTCAACTAGTGATCTTTAATTAATACAATTTACCAAGAGCATTGCAATACATTTCGTAGCAATACATACATTGGCATTGGTCTACAATCTCTCCATTTGCATATTATCAATTGTTCTCATTTACTTTCAAGTACTCTTATTTGTTTTCTATCATTTATTGTGAAGTATTTGATTTGCTTAATATCTCTTGCATAAGCATTCTTTTTATGTGTCATTATATGCTACTAGATAAGTTGTACTTGCTTTTGTTTCATATTAACTCCTAGAACTTGTTACTTTTAGCTTAATCAACCTTTGAATCTTTTATTAGGGACTTCCCCCCTTGGCTTCACTAGGAGTTAGCCTAGACGAAGGAGTCAAGTGTCAGGTGACAGCTACCCGACTCAAGACTTGCCCCCAAGGCCACACCTAGTGGATTGAAGATTTCTTCCATGTGACTTGAGGTGTGGATTAGGTAGAAACAATGGGCAAAGGTAATGGCTCTGACAATGGCTCTTGCTCTAGATGAAGAAGGCACTAGACTCTGACATACTCTAGAAGAAGGAGAAGCTAGACTCTGACACCCTATGTTGGTGCTACTGTTAAGTCCAACTCGTTGTGTCTAAGTCTGTGAAGGTAGTGGTGCACTCTCGGTGTCAATAGCCACCTCCTATAAAGGTGTTTGCTCTAGAACATCCTCATCCTCTACCACCCTTTGCCCCACTACCTCCTCCTGTGCCTCCTCCTGTAACCAATCAAGGACCGAGTCCATAATAGGCCTCTCGGTCTCAACCCTCCATGCAACAGTGGTGTCAATCCCATCCAATGAAATGGCTTCAATGTCAAGTGTTTTATGAAGCTGCCTCACCCACAATTGGAAATTGTAGTAGATGTAGACCATCTCATTAAGGCGTTGGAATTCCAACCTGTATGAGGGTCATAAATTATAAATTATAATACATAATTTAGAGGGTGAAGAGGATAAAATTATAATTTATAATGAATTTAAAATTAAATTTGAAAAATTTTAACCTGTTAATTCTTGGTGTGTATTTTTTTCAAACAAACTCTAGTTTCACTCGCATTCTGAAGAGCTACATGTTTGGCTAAGCACCCAAATGGCACGTTTTTGTAAATTGGGTACACTTGAGCCATAGCTTGCCCACCAAACATCTACAACAAATAAGAGAAACAGAGGAAGAGACATTGAAATTTGAAACAAAATGAAGCTTACCTGGCAATTTGGTATTCATGTCCTAAACAACGATGTCAAAGCCAAATGTTCTAGCAACCATCCTATATATTTCCATTTCTTTAGAAATCTTTACACGTTCTTCCAGACTTGGCACCAACCTCTGAACACATGTGAGGAATCCATCCATAACCTCATCATCAAATATAAAACCATAGGAGTAACAAAAAATAAGGTTGAGGTAGATCCCTACAGCATGAATGGGGTGTTGGAGTGTATTGTTCCATCGCTCATCAATCACCGTCCATATCAATAATCGTTTCTCATATCCCTCATCCCCCTTGTCCTCATAATAGGCATGGATGTATTCTTCGACCCTATCCATGGCCTCATACAAGTAGTCCATTGCATGTTTGTCTCCATCAACCCACTGAAGAACCTTTACCAAAGGTTCGTTAATGGCATGCACCTCCTCCACTCCCACCCAAAAAACCTCTTGGTATGACACTAGCCTGCATATGGCCTCCCTCTCTGATTTAGTGCTAAATGATAAAGCCTACCACTCGTCTAAAAGGAACATTATCTTCACCTCCCACATACAAGTCAAGATAAACTGAAGAGATATGAAGCTAGTGGAAAAACGTGTGATTGCAAGATGCACCAACTCCCTCTTATTTGTGAATTTTCTAATCAAGCTAAAGCACAAATGCATGATTATATGTAAATTGTATGACGCTTCTAGCCAATTTAACAATATCCTTGATTTAAGCAATTTTACCCATATCCAATAAAATCAAATCAATGCAATGTGTGGCACAAGGATTTCAAAACAAGGTCAGATACCTTAGCATAAGCAACTTACCATCAGCAACATAATTAGCAGTGTTATCTGTTATGACTTGGACAACATTCTACAGACCATCTCTTGAATGAACCCATCCAACAACTCACATAATAATGTCACATCTTTAACATGTGCAGATGCATCAACAAATTTAATAAACATTTTCCCCCTAGGACAATCAACCAAGAAATTAAGAAGGGTCGTGCCCCTCTGATTAGTCCAACAATCACACATCACGATGCATCCAGTGACTTCCTATGATTCCTTAAGCTCCTGCAATCTACAAGTGCATCTGAGCTTTTCATTTTGAAGGATAGGCCCTTTCAACTCGTCATAGGTAGGGGCCTTGTACCCCGGGCCAACAATAGTAACAATATCAAACATAGACTATTAGAATGGATTGTTCTTGGCAATGCTGAAAGGAATGTCATGTTGATTTTGTAGCTTCAGGAAGTATTCCCACAAGAGCAGGTGTCAGGCATCTGGGAATCTTTGTTGGCACCAAATCAGCCTTTCATTTCAGTGAAATCGGCCTTGGAATGAGGCTAGGGCCTCATGGGCAAGTTGATGGGCTTTGTGGCCTTGTGTTGGGGTTTCACACCCACAAAGAAGAATAAAATATTCTAATTAATTATTGAGTTTAGAAGGCGTTCCTAAAATCACTCATAAGACTCCTATATACGAAGAGGAGAGATTGTGACAAATCTCATCGTGACATAGTGTCATGATGGAGTTGGCATAAGTCAGTCTGCACTTGTGTCAAGGAGCTTGGTGATTTCAGCAAGGGGATTTCTACAACTATGGAAAATCTAGCCTAGGGCTAAAGGACTCTCTATTTTCTGTTCTGGATAGGGAAAGCACAACGCATGTGTGGAGGAGAGAGACAACCGCAAAAGGGAAGAAGGTTGCACGCGTGGTGCAAGCCATACGGAAGTGTCCATATGGGATTTCAGTACATGTACGTGTGTTGCAGTGGGAACAGTCACGTATGTACGCAGGTTGCAGTGGGAACAGTCACGTACGTCCGTACAAGGTTTCTGGGAAGGTGCAGGTTCGTACAGGCTGGCAACAGCAGCAGTACGGGTGACGTCAACAGGTCGTGCAAGTGGTCTGCAACAAATTTGTAAGTTGGGATTTGTCCCAGGATTTTTTGTTGATTTTGTGGTTGTAGAGAGGATTGGTTTTGTCCTCAGATTTGGTGATTTTTGTGATAGTTGGGAGCGTTGGTTTTGCCCTCGGAATTTCTGAGTTTGACAGAATTACAAAACAGAAATTTTGTGTCTCATATGTGTTGATGATTCATCTTTGATCTTGTTGTTTTCGTTGCTATATTTTCAATCAATAATTTCAATGTAAAATTGTTCAGTGATAATAGCTAGGGTTTAATATTAGATCACTAAGAAGCAATTTTAAGATCTAAAATTAGTCAATAGAGTTGCATGTGAAAATTGACGTGTCACTACATAGAAAACATATACCCACAAGCATGTCAACTTCTTGTTTCTCCTTTATTTTAACCACTGGCCTAATAGAAAGTTGTGTTCCACAAATGGTTCTCAAAACAAAAAAAGATGAGGTCGGTGAGGGCATTGTGGAAAGTGAGACCGAGGAAAAGATGTCACTTCTCGTGCCCACCCCTAGAATCTTGCAAGTCCTCCCGCTACAAGGTCAATTCTCACAACTTCCCCCTCATCTCTCTTTTTACCCATATCCTGAAGTGATTTATTGGCAATATGAATGATTTCTAGGGTTGCAGCTGAACAAATTCCCACTTCATATCCTGGAATTTCCTTCCCACACAACTTGCAACTCAACTTTTGTCGATTATGCCCATCAACGAGATCACCATAATCCTACATAGGGTCCAAAGCTTTCAGCATTTTCAGATAGCAATAACTAAACCTAGGGATAAAATTGAAAATCAAAATATAAAAATACTACAAATAAAAAAACAAATCTAGATACTAAATAATTCATAGATCTCCCACAGTCCACTAAAAAACAGCAAGAAGAGGGAAAACTAATGGGCATTGAACCTATCCAAAATCTCAAAAAACAAGAAAAAAACATCTTGAAATTGTTACACATAAATGCAAATGCAAAAACATCTAATGGCAATCAATCCCCACTCCAGAATAAACTATTGATGGCAAATGAAAACACTATATTTCTGGTCCTTAGCTCAAAGAAAAATGGTGGAGACCCCCTTTGCTCTCAAACCCCTTCATTTGTTTTGAAAATGAGTGAAAAAAAGTGAAAATCGAATTATAAGGCAGATTGTCAACAACACGGGCGATATTTTCCATCGACTCGTGATAATATTGTGATTTTTTGAAAACATCGTGATATTTTCGAGAACAAAAAATATAGCAATGTTTTGTGGCCATATTTTCATTGACTAGGGAGCATCGCAATATATCACAATGTCAATGATAATTTCACAATTTTTACAACACAAGTGAATAGCAGTATCCAAATCCTATTGCTTAAATTCTATCAAAAACATAATCTAAAAGAAGTAAGAATCTAAGATGGAAATTATTACAAACAAAAAACAACAGATAATCGCCAAGAAAGTGCTTAAAATGTCTTTATTACCAAGTGCTATAGGATGAATAATGTCTTTGACAGGTTCGGACATACCAATAACTCTCCAAGATCTTAGGAAAGACAAGATGTACAATTCCTCCTCTACACAATGGGATAGGTATAATCACGATTTCGCATGGCAAAATCCAACTGTCACAAGTACTTGATGCTACCTCTCAATTACACCCTCTTAAGAAAAGAATAATGGAAGCAATGAAAGGTACAAGGTAATAATCAATAAACTTTTTGTTGAAATATTGTAACTGCGAAGAATATTCTAATTATAATTGAGTTATTTTCTTATGGATCAAATCCCCCTTTGTGGATTGATCATGTCGGGCTTTGCATAATACCAAATCCCCTTTTGTGGATTGGTCAAACCATAGTTATATGGTGTTGTTTGTAAAGTCGGCCCCTAGGGCTAATTAAAGAGGTTTTAACCACTAGTTGAAGAAGTCGGCCCAGCTTGGTCAAGAGACACAACCCTAGCACCTCCCAGCTAATATAAATAAGAAAGGATGATGCCTCATTCTAACACTCACTCAAGTCACTAAACAAGTGCGCAGGTTTTGGAGGTGGTTGCAATTACAAGGAGGAGGTGAGAGAGGTGCATGCTTAGTCTTGGTTATTCTTGGTGTTGTTTGGTCTTTTAACTTGGCATTGTATTGGCAATCCATATTAAGCAAGTTTTTGCTAGGTTTTCTCCCCCATGAGGGTTTCCCAAGATAAAATGTTGTGTACCTTGTGATTGTGTTTCTCTCAGTGATCCTGCTTATGCTATTATTGTCTAGTAAATTGAAAAGAACTTAATAGCAGCTTTAAATTTAACATGGTATCAGAGCTAAACTAAGTAGAGCATCTTTCACTGGGTAACCAAAAACGTCACTGTTGTCGTACAAGAAAATTAGGGCTTTTTGTTGGAAGGGAATTTTTGCCTAAAAACCATCTAGGGAAGTGCGCCCTAGCCTAGCGAACTCATTGGCAACTTGAGCACACCTTTTCAATGACCAGAGCCTCCGAAAAGTGATACCATAGTTTTTACAGGTACCAGAAAACCAAGAAACCAGAACCAGTACCGAAAGTACCAGTCCAATTTTTCGCAGATCAAGTTTTAAGGGGTAAAACTTGGAATTTTTGAAAACATACAGCTCCAGCCTACTCGCCTCAGCTCAGCACATCCAGTCCTCATAAAACCCTAAGTTTCAGTTGCAGTTGCAGTATCAGTTGCAATGCTAGTTCCTTCATACCAGTTCTAGTACCAGTACCAGCTACAGTACCAGTTGTAGTGAAAGCTTTAGGACTGATTTTTATTGTCCTAGTGCGCCTTACCTTAGCAAATCTCCAACTAACTTTGTAGCACCCTTGAAGTTTTTAAAGGTTTGGTATCTATTACTGTTGCTACCAGATGGTGCCACTACCTACAAATACTATCAGAGGTATGTACTTACATATGATTAAACTATATCATTATTTTAAAGGGTACTTGTAGGATCTTTTGTCTAAGCAACAATCATAGATCCAGAAGGATCTCAGATCCAACAGATTCAGAGGAAAGTGCACCCCAAGTTTGATTATTGTGATATGCATCTATTTGTTATAACCTTATGAACATCTAGGATGTGTGATGAAGTTATGACCTTCATACTAACCATTGGTCAAAATTAAAATCAAAGTATTAGATTGATTAAAGAGTTTATTCCCTAACTCAAATTTCTGTCAAGATAGCATATTGTCTTAGTACACAGGACAGGTTGAAGAAAATACTTGTCATCTTGAGTGAAGGAAACCCAGAAGAAAAACAACAACACTCATTCTTAACGACAAGACTCCAGGTTCCAGGTTTGATTGATTAAGTTGATAAGATCCAAACTTGCACATCTCAAGTTTGATAGCTACCTCATAGTTGAGATAGCATACTTGGTAGCATGTGAGCATATTGAGATAAATGCTTATTGTAATCATTTACCAGATATAACTAACATCTCCTCCAGGAGAAATTTCTTGTTTTGTCTCCAGATTACCATGGAAGAATGATTGATCACCACACTAGAAGAGTGTTGCTCTCGGTATTGTATTTCTTACTTTTAACCCTTGTTGTAGGGAGGTCACAAGTGATAACTCTAAAGGAGCCATTGTGACGATTGTTCTTGCTATTGCTTTATTATTATTATAAAGAGTATTATTCTTGTATGTTGTCTCTCCCTTGTTGTTCTTGTTTCGGGCAAGTCACAAGTGCCCTAAGGAAACTATAGTGAAGGTTGCAGGAGGCAAAATATTAAATGAGACATGAAGAAGACTATCCAAGTTGTGTACATGACTGTATACATCCATGTACCAAAGAAGATGAAGAAGAAGCTACTTTTGAGAAATAGAGTATCTCATATGGAGATTGATTGTAATGAGCAGAAGGCTCCAAAGATGACCAAACATTAGAATAGAACTCATAGTAGACTTGGTCAATTAATGATGAAGCCACCTTGACAGGAAGCGGAATTCATTTGAAGTCTTACTCAGATTTTTATAATAATACTTACTATTCAACACCAAGTATATCTTGTAGAGATGATGAAGTCCTTGTAGACTCAGAAGAAATCAAGATTTAGAATGAGCTTGATCTCATAGTGGATCAGATGGGAAAAGGTGACATTTTCCAAAACTTGCAGACAGATGACATGAGTTGAGAAGACTAGATCGTAGCCTCAGAGACCTCTAGGAAACAGGAAATCTCCTAGGAAGATTCCCTTGTTTCAGTAACAGAGGAGGAAAGATAGTATAAAGGACTGGGATACGTATTCTTCATTGAGACCAGAAGGGAAGCCAATGATGACTTCCAAGATTGATCTTACAGATCAAACATGTTGCAGATAATAGTATAGAGATGTACAAAGCCTGGTTTGTGTCCAAAGGATTCTCCCAGCAAGAGGGATAAGACTATGACGAGACACTTACTCCAGTAATCGAAGAAATATTTCCAGTATTCATGAAGACAACTAGAACAACCATGATTCTGATATAGTATGAGATTCAGGGTAAGCAGTCCCTGTATTTGAGATTGAGTTATCCTCAGTGCCAGTTGGTGTAGTACATTAGTTGGATCATGAAGACATGACTGCAATAGCAGATAGAGTTACCTCCATGAAAGAAGAAGAGATATCTTCAATATCAATTATTGAGCCACTCTCAGTTTCAGATGAAGTTGTTGCCATCGAGGAACTACTCTTAGAGTTTAGCAATTATAGTAATTCTCAGCTTCAGAGAAGCTGCAAGTGCAAAGTCACGGTCCGAGAGGAATAGTTGCAGAGAGAGTAAAGGACATACTCTCAGGCAGTGAGACAGACAGTACTTTACAGAAAGCACATAGAGCTAGCACATGATCTGAGCAGATTAAGTTGCAGCTGAGCAAGTGTACCAGGTTGGTACAAAGTGATGTGAAAAATTTTATTTGAAGTTGAAGATAGAAAGAGTCATGCCTGCAAATTGAAGGAACCTTTGTACGTGTTAAAGCAAGCTCCTGGAGCTTTGTATGGCAGAATTGACAGTTTCCAGAAGAGCTTGGGCTTTACCAAGAGTAAAGTTGATTCTAACCTTTACTTCAAGGTTATGAATGATGAGCTAATGATGTTTCCACTATATGAAGATAATTTATTCTTGACAGATAAAGAAAAGCTCATCACAGATTGTAAGAAGAAATTCACTGCACAATTTGAGATGAAAGACCTAGGCCTGATGCATTACTTCTTAGGTCTTGAAGTTTGGCAGAGCCCGGAGAAGATCTTCCTTAACCAAGAAAAGTATGCAGTTGAAATACTGAAGAGGTTTGACATGTTGGAATGTAAAGCCATGAACACACCCATGGAAACAAAGCCGAAGCTCCTGGTGGATACTTCGTCAGAATTGGTGGATGCTACTTTGTACAAACAGATTATTGGTCCGTTGATGTATCTGACAAATACCAGGCCAGATATATGTTTTTTTGTGAACACCTTGAGCCAGTATCTGGTAGAGCCCAGACATGTTCACCTTGTAGCTGCAAAGCATGTGATGAGATACCTTAAGGGTACGTTGGAATATGATCTCTGTTATACTGGAGATCATGACTTCAAACTATATGGATATACTGATCCAGATTGGGCTGGAAGTGTTTCTGATAGAATGAGCACTTCAAGATGTTGTTTCAGTCTGCGATCGATCGTGACTTCATGGCAGAGCAGGAAGTTATCCAGTATTGCTCTCAGCACGACAGAAGCGGAATACATTGCAGCATGTTCCGCCAGTTGTGAAGCCATATGGCTTCAAAAGATGTTGACAGGTCTATTCGATCTAGAGATGGAAGTCACCATGATTCTATGTGATAACCAGAGTTGCATAAAGATGACGGAGAACAGAGTGTTCCATGATAAGTCGAAGCACATAGAAATCCGGTATCACTAAATTTGTGATATGGTGCAGAGAGGAGCTGTAAAGCTCCAAAATGTTGGCACAGATGAGGAGGTTGCAAATGTGTTGACCAAGCCTTTGTCTCGTGTAAAGTTTGAATACTTTCGAGACAAGCTTGGCATAGTCCGAAAGGACCTCCCTCGAAAGGGGGAGTGATGTTGATGATACTATGGTATCCTGACCAACAACGGGTAGCTCAGTTAGGATTTCATATCCTAGGGGAATGATCATCCCTGGACAGATCCTGAAGGTCCGGTAAGGACGATGTCAGAGTACCTGTGCATGTATATGCCAATTGTGGTCAGTAGTGGTAGCTCCGTTAGGATTTTATATCCTAGGGAATCTTTTGATTCCTGGGCAGATCTCAAAGGTCCGGTAAAGATAGTCTGTCAGAGTACCACGTGGTAGCTCCGTTAGGATTTTATATCCTAGGGAATCTTATGATTCCTGGGCAAATCCCTATGATCTGTCAGAGTACCAAAAAATGTTGTTGTTGCACCTGCCTCATTTTGTTGCCATATGATGATGATTTTGTTATCTCAGCCTCGTGATGATCATGTTGTTATCTCAACCTCGAGTTGATGATGGTGTTGTCTCAGCCTCGTGTTGATGATGTTGATATATCAGCCTCGTGTTGTTGATGATGTTGTATCAACCTCGTGGTGTTGATGATGTTGTACCAACCTCGTGTTGTTGATGATGTTGTATCAACCTCGTGTTGTTATTGATGATGTACCAGCCTCGTGTTGTTGATGTTAGTGTACCAGCCTCGTGTTAGTGATATTGTTATTCTAGCTTCATGCTATTGATGTTGATGCTTCAGCTTCATGCTGAAGATGATGATGATGATGCTACTTCAGCTTCATGCTGAGATGATGATGATGTTGCTATTTCAACTTCATGTTGAAGATGATGATGATGTTGCTACTTCAGCTTCATGTTGAAGATGTTGATGATGATGTATCAGTCTTGTACTGATTGATGATGTTGTATTAGTGTTATACTAATTGATGTTGATGCAGATAATGATGATGATGCTACTCCAGCGCCATGTTGTGAAAGATGATGTTGTTGATGATGAGAAAAACTTTCAATGATTTATAGATATGCCAGTCAATGTTCCAGATGTTGATGATGTTGTTGCCCTCTCTCCCTCGTGATAATGTTGTATTGGGTTATGTCAGTAGAATACCCTTCTTGTTAAGTGGGAGTGTTGAAATATTGTAACTGCGAAGAATATTTTAATTATAATTGAGTTATTTTCTTATAGATCAAATCTCCTTTTGTGGATTGGTCAAACCATAGTTATATGGTGTTGTTTGTAAAGTCGGCCCCTGTTAGCACAAATTTCTACCCTCCAATCTGAGCTGATAAACCTGTTATGACAGCGGTAAAAACTTGGCTAATTATAGGAGAAATAGCCCCAGATGTCACGGGCTAAACCCCTCTCCGTTTGGGCTAGTGCTTGCTAGCCTCTGGGGCGAGTCCCTAGGCACAATGAAGCGCCTTGCTGGCTGATCTAAGGCCTGATTTTCTGCGTTAAAACTAAAAAATCAACGAGTTGTTTTGTCTTAGACAGCATGTGAAAGCGGTCCAAAACAATGAGAAAATCAATCTTATACGCTTGGAGGGAACCTGCAGGGTTAGCACAATGAAGATAACTAGAAAGAAGATGAAAACTATTCAAAATGATCGAAATTAACCATGATAAACAGTTCAGAAAATGACATATCAGATTACAAATTTACCATAATATCGCCAAAAAAAGAGGTTTGAATGAAAAACACACACTTCTTTATTGATAAGCTTCCAAGAGAGTTGATTGCACCACACTTGACAAGCCTACAACCGATACAATGACTACTTTGCTCAAAGAGTAGCCACTAGACTAGAGAAAGAGAGAAGAGAATGAGAGAGACACTATGTTGCTACTGCAAGAACCGACCAAGAACCACTATGAAGCATCCAATATATAGCATATGAGGGCACGTATCCAAGGGAGAAGAAAACGACGCATGGGAGGATAAAATGGGAAAGTAGAAGACATGAACGCATGAGGGTGAGTGAATGTGAGAAAAGGTCACGTAAGAGTAAAGAAGGCGTGAGCTTTGAGTGGAAAGGAGGGTCATGCGCACAAGCCAAAGGAAGAAGATGAATGATGAGAAAAAAGAATAAGGGAATAGGAGACTATGAGAGGACTAAAGAATGTTTAATGTGCATAAGAGGGGGTTTTGGGTTCAGGAATAGGAAGAAGTGATATTCGGATGGCACATGCAAGTAGGGAGGAGTTTTAGCATGGACACTAGGGGAGTTAACATGCGCATGTGAGTAAGGAATGAGTGCATGCATGGTATAAGAGGTGTGAGGGTAAAGATTGCATGACGTAAGGGTGATGACAGAGGAGAGTAGATCATGTGCGTGAGGGAAGTGTGACCAAAGGGTGAATTGCATGGCGTATTAAATACAAAATAAGACATACCTTTTATTAAGGTGAGGGAGTATGGAAATAAAGTAATGAGTGCATGCGTGGAATATGGTTGCATGAGTTGAGGGAGATAAGCGAGTGGAGATGATGACGTGGAATGGAGTGCACACATGCTTAATAATGAATATGATATGCCTTTTGATTTCATAAAGGAGTTTGGGTTATATTAACAGGAGGAGATACGAATGTTTTAAAGAAGGGGGACATACCTTAATAAATTAATATTAAAAGGGGACACAGAAAGGTATGTATACATGGGGGACAAGTTATATAATAAAATAATTAAAGGGGGACAAACACTTTAATTAAATGATTAAATAATTAAAGGGGAAATGGGAGGTACGGAACTTTAAAAGGGAGGATAAGGGGTAGGACAAACTTTTTATTTTTATTTTATAAAGTTACACTTTAATTCATTAATAATAAAATAAAGTGAAACTTTAATCTAATAAAGGTAGGATAAAGGGGTTAAATGAATGGGTTAGGATAAAGGTGAGTGAGGGTAGAGTGGAAAGGGGAAGTGGGTTTAGGATTAGGATAACAGGATAAAGGGATCTGGTTTTAAGATTAGGATAGAATTAAAGGGAAATGGGTTTTAGGGATAATGTACGGAAAGTGGTTTTATGACGGGTGCAGAAGAATTAGCGAAAAAAGTTAGCCCAATTTGCTAAACTTTTTCCATGGAAGTTCTACCCCATGCGCCCTTGGTCAAATAATGCCACGTAGATGCCACATCTCACTAAAACTTGGCCACATCTCGGAATCTAATCTGACCACTTGTCATTGCTGGAGATGACTGGACTTGCTAAATATAGCATCTGCTAAAAATATCCATCCGGTCCAAAAATTTTGAAACTTGTCGAAACTGACCCAAACTTTCCACAAATGCTCGACATGACTGGTCGAGCACCATAATGTGTCTAATGCTAAAAATAGACACTGCTAAAAATAGAAAGTTGTATGAATGCCCTTGACTTTATACTCATTGATCTCGTCTTCCTGCAAGGGATCTGAATATGCAGTCGGAACCTACATGCGAGGCATGGTGCTCGACCTGCTAAAAATATAAATTTGGGTGACATCATCCGGAAAAAGGTCCAAAGACCTCTGGATGCCTCAAGGATCAATACTACGCTCTCGAAATCTGAATCTGGAGCCTAAATCACAACCTGCCAAAAATAGCAAGTTCTTGCATGTCGCCCGGAAAAATGTCATCGGGACTAGAATCCTGCAAGGACTCATACTATATGCTTTGAACTGCCCCAAACTGTTAGGAGACCCACTCAAACCGTGCCTCTGAAAAAGTAGCAACACCTGTATACATCTCTCTCTCACAAATGCATGGAAACCAAGTAGATTGTGACTCTTGAACTAGGCAACCCTGTACTGATCATGTACCTGCCTTGTGTGTGAACCAACCTCCTGCTCAACCTAAGTGCTAAAAACCCTGGAAAAATCTCAGTATGCCAACCAAAGTGTTGCATGTTGGCTCTTAACCCTCAAGACTTTCAAGGGCGAAAATCTAGGGGTTAACAGCCCCTAGGGATAACTAAAGTGGTTTCAACCACTAGTTGAAGAAATCGTCCTAGCTTGGTGAAGAGACACAACCCTAGCACCTCCCAGCTAATATAAATAAGAAAGGATGATGCCTCATTCTAACACTCACTCAAGTCACTAAACAAGTGCGCAAGTTTGGGAGGTAGCTGCAATTACAAGGACGAGGAGAGAGAGGTGCATGCTTAGTCTTGGTTATTCTTGGTGATGTATGGTCTTTTATCTTGGCATTGTATTGGCAATCCATATTAAGGAAGTTTTTGTTGGGTTTTCTCCCCCATGAGGGTTTCCCAGGATAAAATGATGTGTACCTTGTGATTGTGTTTCTCTCAGTGATCCTGCTTATGTTATTATTGTCTAGTAAATTGAAAAGAATTTAATAGCAGCTCTAAATTTAACACTTTTTGCTCTCAACCAATCCATGAGAATCTTTCCCTCACATTGCTTGTACAATATATAGGATTGAAAGAGAGAAAGAACAAGAATAGAAGTAACAAAAATAGAAGTCGCTCACTATAGCAATCCTCCTATCCAATGGAAATAGTATACGCATGAAGCATTGTCTCCTCCAAAAGTTTTCTCTACCTCCAAGAATGAACACCTATACGATAAAATTATGGTTAGTGTGCCCAAGCTCCTCTTCAAGTAGAGTGCACCTTCTCTTTGATGGCTGATTTTCTTTATTGAATGCATTAAAAGCATGCAAATAGAAATACCCACAAATTCTCTCTAAAGATACCTACATGCAAGAGGAAACAAGGCTATAGAGCACATTATTTAGAAATGTAGGCACCTAAAAATATACTTGTGCATAGAAATAGGAATATGTTCAACAAAAGGCAAGCATGGCAATATTTAGAAGGTAACTAAACATAAAAATAGGGAGGAATCTCATGAAAATAGAAAGGAGGAGCACTCCCTCTCTAGCCTCAAAATAGTAGGTAAAAATCATTCACATGCAAGATAATCCACTTAACTAGGACACTCGACTCTAAAGTCAACTAATGTCAAAAACAATAAGTACAACTAAGCTCAAAAGGACACCAAAATAGTAATGAAGGCCGCATGAGATTTGGAACAAAGGAGAGTATGTAAACATGGCTCATAGGGCACACAAAGGAGCTCTATGAAGAGGGTGCATTAGGTCTAAGCTACCAAGGCAAGTGTCTCACCCAAAATAGTAAATAAGCTATATCAACCCTGTTATCCCCAACTCCTAGGGATAACTAAGGAGATGATGTCTCGAGGCCCTCAGGTTGCAAACATGGAGTACCGAGAAATAGCTTGACCAACAGTATCCACTTGCACAGACAGGGACCCACCTCACTACCACAGCTCCAGGATCATCACGACGATATCTACCACATTAGCTGGCTTCCGAAATACATTAGGTCTTGCTCCACGAGGTACAAGCCAAGTATTATGGTGAGTGTCATTTCAATATGTGAGGCATTTGAGTTTGTTGCATCTATTACTACTTTTGATTAGGTAACATTTTCTTAGACATTATGCTCTTTGCCTTGTTTCACTTTGGGGGTTGACATTGTGCCCTAGTAAGTGGGTCACCCTTAGGGATAGGTTTTCTACTAGGAGGTCCTCTTGACGAGTCATCGCGCCATTCCTGACCATAGTTGTCACTTTCCACACTTCATCCCCTCACCTCCTTACCTTTTGGGATTTTCAAGTGTACTGACCCAAGAAGGGGTTGTCCCTCATTTCATGGGAAGAAGGGGTTGAAGCCCAAGAGGCTTATAGCTGGAAAAAGATAAAAGCCAATCGTTAACCTTCTAGATGCTCGCCCAGGGATCCTGAGGAAAATGAAATGTCTCTCATAAGAAATTGATGGGGCTTGTAAAAGAATAATTAATAAAAAAATGCCAACCAGGGTGGAGTATGTGTGGGCACTGTTTTATTGCTTAGGTAGAAGCCCCACACATGTTTTCAACTTGGGGAAGCATGATGTGACCAAGGTAGAGTCAAGGTGGGCACGGTTTTTCATGCTTAGGTAGAAGCCCCACCTTGGCTTCAATCTGGAAACATCCTAAAAGAATAAAAGGCAATAAATGGGCTTGGAAATTGAAAACTAAGGTGCAGCATGCCCTCTACAAAGGCGCCCATAAATGAGACACTATGGCCCATTGTATGTCATGAACCCCATGCCCAAAAGTCTTCCCCTCGTCCATGACACCTCATCCACATGACTTAGAAGGAGGTCCCCTCGGGAAACACCCCTAAACTTGAGGTACGATTCACCCAATATGTCGTTTTGTCAACCCTCCCATACCTAAACTTGGCAAATTACATAGGGTCTTTGAGCATTGGTTTATTTTAATATGGTGGTTTGGATGTACATGCTTAGATGGCTCTTTTATTGATTTGATTTACACATCATGATGCATTTGACTTGAGATCCTTGGAGGGTGTATCCATTTGTCTTTGAAAGACCCAGCTGATGGACAGTTTTGGATACCAAGGCCCACATGCCGGATGATGAAGACATGCCTTTGGAGGCCTAGAAGACATCATGGAGGACCTCACCTAGCCCCTACCACCGAAAAGACTTGCCTAAGGAGGCCAAAACGTCACCTTTGAGATCTTTACGTCACATTAGGGCTAGGGTTTGGTGGTGGTTGAGAGCACTTGGCACGTTTTGGAGGAAAGAACCCTTGGATCATGGAAGAAAGGCATTGATTGAAGACCATTGGCCTTTGGAGGCCTAGTGTTCCCTTCTCCAACTCAACGACTTGACCAAAAGTGCCAAACGTTGCCCAAAAAGAGGGTGACATCATGTTTTAGGGTTTCTTTTATGTGCAAAGTATGAATTAAATAACATTATTTTTGTAAAGGGGCAAGATAAGGGATGTTGACCCCTTATCTTGTGTTTTACCCTAAGTTTTGTGGACAAACTATGTTTAGAGGATTTCTATAAATAGAGATCATCTCTATTTCATTTTTTATCATAATTCTCCCATTGTGAGAAGACTCCTAGCTGAAATTTGCGCCCTCTTTGGGCAATCTCTCTCTCTCTCCTGTGCTCATGTTATGGTTTCTTTGTGCTATTGGTGGAAGAAGTAGTGCACTACCTCTCTTGGAGCTATTCTCTTGCATTTGTGGTGGATTAGTCTTGGTAAAAGGAGGTTTATCTTGTTGTTGCTTGGACTAGATAAGGAATCTATCTTATTGTTGCTTCATTGCTTGGTTACAAGTGTGGTTTGCTAAACTTCTAGGGGAGTATAAGGTCGTACAACCCCACCATATCTATCATTTTGTCTTGGAATAATTTATTGCATAAGGTTTTACTAGGAGAAGTAAAAGGGTTTACACCCTCCTAGTACTTCTTAGTTAGCCTTGCTTGCCTTGGGGACTAAAAGGGCTTACACCCCCAAGGAGATAGCATTGCTAGCTCATTCTTTATTTGACTCCATAACCCAATAGCTAAAGGCACCAATATAGTTGCATTGGAGAAATAAAATCTTGCATTGGTTAACATGAAAACTCAAGATTTTGAGATTGTCTAAATTGGAATCAATTCTATGCTCTATATGCTTGATTGAGCCACTAGGGCATCTCATTTTGCTAAGTGCTTCTTTCTGCTGTTATAACATTAATCTACACCCATTAGGGCTGCAGAAACCCTAAAACAAATCTCTTAATAACTCACAAACCAACCGTCGGAAATTGCTAGAAGTTACCCCTATAATCTATCAATCTCAACGCACCTTTTAGGTAGATTTTTGGCAATTTTTTATGGTTGATTTCCTTGCTGTAACAACTTGTTTTCTACAGCCATAAGGCTGATAATTATCTCTGCAGTACTTGTTTATGACAGCCTTATCTTGTTTCTAAAGTTTCATGCACCAATACTTGAGTTAAACTAGTCATAGCTAGCTTGTCTCTTGCATCCTTAATTAGACTTTTAACAACTTTATTTGCAGCTCTTATAATCCGTTGTTGCTGATATATATCATTCTTTATTGCTACAATTAGGGACAGCAAGCTTAACTTGCTTTTCTACCTAACATATAGCTCGTACAGTTGGCTTTTCTTGTGTCTCGGGCAGGTACAATCACTTCTTGGCAGGTCTTTTACACTGTGGTACATCTTCCACCATCCACGAAACTCTTTTCAAGCCCTTTTTACCTTCCATCATTGACCTATAGGGGGACACTTCATCATCTCTTCATCTTCCATCTCATTCCCCAGGGGTCACCTGGGATTCCCCCCTTGAGGTGATAACTGTGATGTCCCGTCCCCAAGAGTAGGCCAGCCGGGAGTGACTTAGTAGTCTATATGTTCCCGTAGACTATAGTCAGGCACAAACAGGGAACAAGATGGAGAAATAAGGAGGAATTAATGGCTAAACGATGAATTAAGCCA
>ML790771.1:71840-81908 GCA_009831015.1 Picea engelmannii | reverse complement strand
GCAAAGCACTTGACTTTGCTCATGTCTTTCTTCCCTTCACCCTTGGGCTTCTGTCCTCCCTTTGGACCCCTTTTGAACTTCTTCTTGCTAGTGGTAGCAAGAGCCACATTCTCCTCCTCGTGACTTGTAGATGAACTGCCATGCACATAACCTCTCTGGGTCTCCTCCTGAACAAAGTCATCCCAAAGACGTTCTGAACCAGGAAGCTTCTCCCTAGCAACAATGCCCTCCACAAAAACAGCCCATTGTTTGGAAACACCATTCAATGTTGTTCTCACAAGATCACTGTCAGCTATGGCTTCCCCCACAGCTCCAAGCTCATCCCTCACCTGTGTCAATCTAGTAAGGTATGTGACCACATTTTCAGCATTGGTCATTTTTATGCTCTTTAGTTTTTCCCTCAAAACCATTTTCCGGTTCTCATTTGTACTCTGGTACAATTTAGTCAAAGACTCCCACATCTCATAGGCATGTGTCTTCCTCGTCAAGTGAGGAATCAAATGATCCTTAATGGCATCAAGAATAAATCTCTTAGCCTTGATACTCTTCTTAGTATAGGCTGCAAGAAGAGTAGCATCAGTAGGTACCACAACAGGATGAGTAGTTGTATTCTCCACAATGTCCCACAACTCGTTTTCTTGCAAAAGCAAGATCATCCTCTCCTTCTAAGCACCAAAATTTGCTTCCCCATCAAGTCTGTCCTCAACTCTCAAACCAGTTGCCATTGACCCTTTTTCTGCTGAAAATAACAAATTCACAAATCTGCCCTGTGAAGTGACTGCTGTCCCAATTTTCTGTCTGCTGAAATCTCTGCTTCCCTTCAACTCAGCTCTGATACCATGTTAATTTTTCAGACCCCAACCCAGTTTCAATCTCGTTGATTTTTCAACCAATGTTAAATGCCCAAACCCAGTTTTACATCAACAATTAAATACTTAGCAGAAAATAAACTTCAAAACTGAAACATGAGGATTCTGAACATCGTTTTAAATGCAGAAATAAAATATCAGCAGTAAGCAAAACTCAGAAAATTATAGACACAAGAATTTTCGATCTAACATCGACCCTGGAAAAACCCACAAGGGGAAAACCAGTGAGAGAGGGCTTTTTATTATTTATGAGCTTCTGAGAAATTTCTTTTACAACAGTCTAATCTTCAGCAAAAATTACAAACTTCTCTCAAAAAATTTTACACTCATCTTATTCAGAAAATTCCAGAATGCAGCTCCTCGAAATCTGAACCAGAAATATGTACGACTGCAACAATAAATGTTGTACGGAACTCCTCGAAAATCGTGCCTCTTTTCTGTGTTTGTTGTACCCTCTTTTATGTGCAATAAATGCCCCTCGAAAATCGTGCCACACCTTGAAATGTGTGTTGTACTTTGTTGTACGGACTGTCAAATCCGTACTGTACAGCCTCCACAAGACTATTGTTCCTCTTTCCTCGAAATTTGTGCACAAAAATTTGTTGTACGACCCTCAAGAAATCCATACAGTATGGCCCTCTTACTCAACAATACCCTCCTCGATTTCTATGCTACTCGGCTGCCTTGGGAATCGTGCCCTTACTCTAGCATCTTCTCCGTCTTCCTCAAGCTCGACCTCTATCTTGCTCTCTCTTGCTCTCTCAACAAGAATGCTTGAACAACCCAACAATGGGTGTGCCCTCTTGCCCTAATCGACCTCATGAGGGAAGGTGAGGAGTTTCTTAATCCAACGGTGGAGATTGGATTAGATGAGTGGCTGAGATTAGATGTCTCTTCACTCACCCTCACTTTAGTCATAAAGTCACCTTTTAATTTGCATCTCACAAATTAAATGACGAGGGCCCACATTAGGCACTTTCTCCCCCTTAGGCACCTAGGGAAGAGAAACACTTGCCTTGGTACTTTATTTAATTAAAAATTTAACAAAAATGTCGTTAATTGATTACTCTAGGTTATTTTTCTTCACAAAAATAAATCATACAGCAGAATAAACTAACCAGGAACTTGCAAAGTAAGAGACAACAGCAATCACATCACATGTACACAAATATTTTGGACAAATGTCCTCAGAAAAACTCAGTGTGGGAAAACCGGTGCAACAAATGAATGAGATTTTATTATTCAACAAATGGAAATATGGAGATCTCTTACAAACAATTCGCCCTCAACAAATACTGAGAGAAACCTCAGCGTAAATCCTTATGGATGAGGTACAACCCTTTCCCCAACCTATGGAACCAAATCGCCTCAGCAAGAACCCTCACACGTGCCTCTGCATTATTTGTACGGCAGCCTGTGTGAGCTCTATGTGAGCAATGGCGGAACCTCTGTGTGGAAGTGGATGTGTCTCTGCCTGACCCTGGAAGTATGGTGAATCCTTGTATCCTCTTCTCCTTTGTCTCCCTGCCGAATCTCTTTCTCCCAATCCTCAAATTAAATCCTCTGCGACTCAATCTGTCCTCTGCAAACTCAACAATGCATCCAAAATGGCTAAGTCGACCTCCTTATACTTCGTTGAGCAAGTGAACCCTAATCTCAATGAGATGGACGACTCATATTGCCTCCCACTCCATCGTTGAGATCGATGGTCAAGATTAAAAGAACCATCACTTAAATAATTTCACTTTTAACTTTAGAAAAACCGCTCAATAAAGTCAATTGAAAAATATAACACATTTTCAGTTATTTTTCTAAGTTGAAAATTATAGGAAAATTACTTAATTAACTTTCGCCATTGTTTCATTGTCCTCCACCATGCTAGGATGCTGCAAAGTGTGGAAGACCTTATGATGCTATACATCTCAACACTCCCTCTTAGCGAGGAATGGATTATGTCACAACCCCATCTGATCCCTGAACTTCATGAACTTTTGTCTACTCAGTGCCTTGGTAAAAATATCTGCTATATGCTCATCAATATGTATGTAATCAAGCCTCACGGCTCCTCTCTGTACACAATCCCGGATGAAGTGAAACCCAATATCAATATTCTTGCTACGATCTTGAAATACCGAATTCTCTGAGGAATTAATGGAACTCTGATTGTCACAGTGAATGATAGTAGCCTCTAGCTCTTGCCCGAACAGCCCACAAGTAATTTCCTGAGCCACAGTGCCTCACATGTTGCCATGCTAGCAACCATGTACTCTGCCTTCAGTAGAGCTCAATGCCATTGAATGTTGCTTCCTGCTGAACCAAGAAATGACGCTTGATCCAATGCTGAAACAACACCCGGAAGTACTCTTCATGTCCTTCGCACATCCTGCCCAATCCGCATATATATATCCTAGAAACTTCACCTCACCACTTCACTCATATAATAGTTCGTACTCCATCGTACCTCCGAGGTAGCGAAGCACATGCTTCGCACCAATCCAATGTACTCTCTAAGGGTCGACCATGAACTGACTCAGTGAGTTTACTGCAAAACTAATATCTAGTCGGGTGTTGACCAAATACATGAGTGATGCAATCAACAGACGATAGACAGTGGGGTCAACTGTCTTTTAATCTGATGCATCTACCTTCCTCCAATTTGTGACTAGAGGAGTAGACATGGACCTGCAATCCATCATCCTGAACCTGTGCAATATCTCTACTGCATACTTCCCTTGACCAAGGAAGAACCGCTCATACGTTTTCCAAACCTCCAGACCAAGGAAGTAGTGCATCAACCCAAGGTCTTTCATTTCGAATTCAGTTGCAAGGTTGGCCTTGCAGTCTGCAATCAACTACTCATCTCTTGTAAGAAATAGGTCATCTACATATAACACCAGTTTGAAAGGCACCTCCCCTACAAGAAAATACAGGTTCGAATCGGCCTCGCTCCGCTGGAAACCCATCTCCCTCAACTAGTTGTCTATCCTCGAGTACCATGCCTGAGGTGCCTGCTTGAGCCCATACAAGGCTCTCCTCAGTCTACACACATGCGTCTCTTTGTTGCCTACCTCAAATCCCTCTGGTTGCTCAACATATACCTCTTCCTCATCAACTTCGTTAAGGAAAGCGGTCTTCATGTCCATCTAGTGAGTGCACCATCCCTTCTCTATTGCCAATGATATGACTGCTCGAATCGAGGAATACCTGGCTACCGGGGCGAAAGTCTCCTCATAGTCAACTCCCTCTCGCTATGAAAACCCCTTGGCCATGAAGAAGGCTTTGTACTTGTCCACGCTTCCATCTGTTGCATGCTTGACCTTGTAGATCCACTTGGATCCAACCACCTTCTTGCCTCCAACCAGGGCACCACCTCCCATACATCATTTTTCATAATGGAGGCAAATTACTCCATCATGACCTCCTGCCACACTCCATGTTGTGCGGCCCGCTCATATGCGGAAGGTTCTGCATCAATAAGTTGTGTCATCAATGCCACATACCCAAGTCTCTCTGGTGGTTTACTTCATCTGAAGTCTCTCTCTGAAAGCCCTGCCAACCTAGAATCATTGACTGTGGACTTAAACCACTTAGGTTGTGGCCTAGTACCCTACTCCTGTGGAACTGCATCACACTTCTCCTCCTCCTCCTCATCTAACTCCTCATGATCATGTCCAATAGTCCCTATATGAACACTTGTACTCGATCTTGTACCATGTGTTTGTTGTTGTGATCTTGTACTCTGACCTTGTGCTTCCTCTGTCTTTACCCCTGAGTCTTGTCCCTGTTGGTCCTCTAAATGTGCTGGAAAATCTCTAAACCTCCTTAATGCACGCTCCTCCTCGAACTGTACATCCCTACACACTATGATCTTCCTGCGTGCTGGCACAAAGATCATGTAGGCCTTGGAAGCCTCGCTATAACCAACCAAAATCCCTTTGATTGTTGTGGGTTCCAGCTTTGTCCTCTTCTCTGAAGGGACGTGATAGTAACATACACTGCCCCAGATGTGAAAGTGACTCACATCCGACCTGGTACTTGTAAATACCTCCTCAGGTGTCAATTTCCCCAAAATGTGTGGGGACTCCTATTCTGAATATAAACAGCAGTGCAACTAGTCTCTGCCCATAAAAACAATGGCAAACCCTGATCATGTATCATCGTATGTGTTGCTCCGACAATGGTCTTGTTCTTTCTCTCAACCACTCCATTCTGTTGAGGATTGTAACAAACGGTGAGTTCCTTCTTGATCCCCGCTACTACACAATAATCCAGGAACTCCTTGGAGGTGTACTCGCCCTCGTTGTCAGATCTCAAGACCTGAATCTTCCTGCCAATCTGGTTCTCAACCAGAGCTCTGAACTCCTGAAATTTGTCGAAGGCTTCATCCTTACCCTTCAAGAAGTATATCCAAGTCTTCTTGGAGTAATCATCAATGAATAGAACAAATTATTTGAAGCCACTCACTGACTACAGGCTCATCGGACCACATACGTCAGAATGTATCAAGTCCAATACTCCCTTGGACCTGTGCTCAGTCAGTGGAAATGGTCTTCGGGCATATTTACCCATTGCACAACCCTTGCAAGGGTCATGCCTCTCTGCTGTGAACTTAGGCAATCCAGTGACTACATGTCTCGAGTGCCCCAGTTCACCAAAGTGCAAGTGCGCCATCCTCCTCTGCCACAACTCACCCATATATGTTGTTTTATTGACCAATGCTCTCCCTTGCTAATACTGTAATTTGTACACCTTCTCTTCTTGGTCATCTTGGTCCCATGAACTTGCTTGCGCAGAGCCATCACCCTGTTCTCATTCTTGTTTTGGTAAAGATCACTCAGGGCCTTCCACATTTCCTATGTGGTAGTCTTTCCTGATAGATGTGGGATCACATGATCCTTAATCCTATCCAGTATAATTCTCTTTGCCTTAGCCTCACCCTTCTTCCAGACGATCAACTCGGTCGGATCTGTTGGAGCAACTGTCGTTACCGGTGTATGGTTAAGTACGTCATTAACCTCCAGCACTAAAGTCATTCTCTCCTTCCAGGTGGAATAATTTTGGGCTTCCTGTAGACGATCTTAAACCCTCAATGACATGGCCATACTGAAAAATGTTGCCTCTGTAAACCTTACGCTACTACTGCCAGAAAAATACGCTGCTTTGATTCTGTGCTTTCGGATCCACTCAGATCTGAACGATCTACCTATGTGTTTCTTCTTTCACTACCTCGCTCTGATATCATGTAAATTTTCTAAACCCAAGTGTCATTTTAACCAATAGCCGAAAAATGTCGTTAATTAATTACTCTAGGTTATTTTTCTTCACAAAAATAAATTGCATAGCAGAATAAACTAACCAGGAACTTGCAAAGTAAAAGACAACAGCAATCACATCACATGTACACAAATATTTTGGACAAATATCCCCGGGAAAAACCCAGTGTGGGAAAACCGGCGCAACAGATGAATGAAATTTTATTATTCAGCAAATGGAAATATGGAGATCTCTTACAAACAATTCTCCCTCAACAAATACTGAGAGAAACCTCAGCATAAATCCTTGTGGATGAGGTACGACCCTTTCCCCAACCTCTGGAACCAAATCGCCTCAACAAGAACCCTCACATGTGCCTCTGCATTATCCGTACGATGGCCTGTGTGAGCTCTGCATGAGCAATGGCAGAACCTATGTGTGGAAGTGGATGTGTCTCTACCTAACCCTGTAAGTATGGTGAATCCTTGTATCCTCTTCTCCTTTGTCTCCTTGTCGAATCTCTTTCTCCCAATCCTCAAATTAAATCCTTTGCAAACTCAATAATGCATCCAAAAGGCTAAGTCGACCTCCTTATACTTCGTTGAGCGAGTGAACCCTAATCTCAATGAGATGGACGATTGAGATTGCCTCCCACTCCCTCGTTGAGATCGATGGTCAAGATTAAAAAAAACATCACTTAAATAATTTCACTTTTAACTTTGGAAAAGCACTCAATAAAGTCAATTGAAAAATATAACACATTTTCAGTTATTTTTCTAAGTTGAAAACTAGGACACTGTTAATTGTCCCCGACCATGCTAGGACACTGCAAACTATGGAAGACCTTTTGATGCTATACATCTCAACAGAGCCCTCAATCTACCATGCTAGTGAATCCTTATCCTTCCCTTTATATAGCTTCAGCCAAGAGAGCTCTCCAAAAAAATCCAAATGTCTTTTTCTCATCCTTTTCCCTCTTTATATAGAGTCCTTTTGTGGTAAAGAACCCAAACCCTAGGGTCCATTATTTATTATACGTTAAGAGTTTCTCCATTAATTACAGTTACTTATTTTGCCATTTTATTTAATTACCCTAATATCCATAATAAATACTTATTTGACCCCCTTTAGGATAATTATTATATATATATTTATTATTATTTATTCCAATAAGTATTTATTATGACCGTTTTAGGAGACTTATTATATTCTTGGTATTATTATTATTATTTATATTTAATAATAATGATATGGGGCATGAGACTAAGGCACAGAAGCTAACCACCAAGGTGAAACAATGAAACTGACACAATTTCCCAAACCAATGATCCATTATCCAACTTCAACCAAAGATCCTCATCCACATGCCCGACAAATTAAGTACAACACTTTGCATGAAAGAAGGACGAACACACCTCATGGTGACAATAGATTACCATCTCCCATACTCGAGGTTGCTTGAGTGTGATGAGCCTTGGTTGATCTGTGTTGGGAGGCAAATGAGGGGGGTTGTTGGGCTGCCATCTATTGACATGTTGATCATCATCATCATGGTGTAGATCATGTTCTCCATTGCAAGCCTCGAGACATGATCTCCTCTAGTTACCTCTAGGCATGTAGGGGGTAACAATCACTTTATCAGAGAGATGGTCCAAAACAAACATTTGGACTTAATAACTTGCAGTACTAAACATCAAGTTGCAGATATTTGTACAAAAGCATTGTGTAAAGACAAGCTTGTAAGGTACAGAGAGTAGTTGTGTCAAAGAAAACACATGACCATTAAAGGTGATTCTTAATTTGTTAGGATATAATGTTTACTCTCTATAGGGAATAAAGTTGAAAATTATAAAGGTCATATAGGACAAAGCTTGTGTCAGTCTTGAGTTATGTAGGATGGATGAAATTGAAATGTCAACTGGAAATTCTAAGAATAACAAAAATATTCTCTAAACAAACGTATGGATACATGAGATCTCACGAGAATCAAATCATGTATGTGTATTATGTTTTAATGAAAGATATTAGATGTCTTGTGTAAAATTTTGTTGTGTATTTTTGCTGTAAGTTTTCAAGCAAATTTTGTATCTCATTATCCCAGTGTGATGCTTGCATTCCAACATAAACATTTATTATTTGGAAAAATGGATATCATGAGCCTCTTTTCACCCAAACTACGTTCAATTTCTTCATGATTGATTGGTTTACTTATTTCAAGTAAAAGCAAAATACAAATTAACTAGCTTATCACAAAAAGAATATTCTAAAAAAGAATTTCATATCCTGAACTAATTTGTCAATCCAAAAAAAAGTAATTGAAATATTGGAACAGTTAAAGGTGATAGATCCCTTACAGTTCATATCTATTGTTTTTACTGTCGCCAATAGATGGATAACTTCCCATTGGAATGATTCGATATCTTTCATAATTGAATCAAGGAATAACTGCACAGTTATATTCTAATTTCTTCACTGTAGGAAAATTACATGGTACAAATTCTTTACTCTTTTTAAATAGCAAAGATATCTAAATTCATATATTGGCCCTAAAATCAATGCACATGTAAAGCACATCATATGGAAATAGCCAACATCAAAAAGAATTGAGAAAATGTCTAAGTTAAAACAAACACAAGTGATCAGGAACTAAACGTCAACAATGTTAAGGTAAATATCAGATTATAATGGTGAATTATATATTAAACATAGTCATTAATAAATTCACTTGGACTTTAGGTTATTTTATGCTTTTATGCTTTATATCACTCTAGTGTGCTTTTTGGTCTATCCCACATTCATAAAGTGGGTTGACTCAACTAAATTATACTTCTTTATATGAAATATTTTGCTTTCTCATTATCACTGCAATCTTGGTTTTCTTTATGTGTTCCTGCTATCATTATATGGTATCAAAGCCCAACATTCTCGAAGCCATATCAAGAGTCTCGGGCCTTTGAAAGACAAGGTTTCCACTCTTGCAACTTCAACAGTCTGAGTGCCACAAAGTCTGTGCAAGGATGAAGACCTAAGGACAGCTACTGGTAGAGACAGATCAAGTGATCGCCAGCGTGACACATCAAAGAGCCAAAAGGGTTTCGAGTCATTCAAAACCAGGATCAATTCAGAGGATTTTGGAGCAAATTTAAACTATTCTTGTCTATATTGATGCCCAAATTTACAGATCTGGAAGAATTGGTTGCTGATTTATTGTTTTTAAATAAATCCAAGTAGAAACTGACTAATTTGGAGCTGTTTGAAAGAAGATCTATCAAAATCTGTGTGTTTTTCAATTGTTTGAGAGTAGATCTGCGTACTTTTTTTACCATATTTACCAGAAATCTGCATGTATTTCAGTGATATGCCGCTGGTACAACATTTTAAAAGCCAATATCCAAGTGTTCTTATTCTAGGATTACAGATTGAAGGAGGGAAGAATAAGTATTTTTTCTTTGTTTCAGTATATTTTTCTGCATGTTTTGCTTCTATATATGGACTCTTTACCCAACACGATGTTAGAAGGCAGCCAGAGGTTCTCTGGCAAGAACTACAGTACGTGGAAGCAACGTATGTTGGCCATTTTAATACGGGTGCTTGGCTTCTATTGGCCTGGATTATGATACCTAACCACAATTTGTGAGTAAAGACCAAGATAAGTTTGATGAACAAGACAGAGAAGCAGTAATATTGCTTAAGTTCTCCATGACAAAAAACGTTTCAAGAGGACCAGACCTGGAAGACTACGACGGAGATTTGGAAGCATTTGAAAGAGTTGCATGAGACTTCGGACAAGGGAAAAGCCTTCTTCCTCAAGAATATGTTGTTTTCAATCACAGTGGATGAGAATGCATCATTACAAGACCATTTATTCAAGATAAAGGATATCAAAGCACAGTTGTCCACCACTGGTTGAAAGATGGAAGAGGAGGACATGGTGGTAATCAAGCTG
>ML790771.1:38412-52382 GCA_009831015.1 Picea engelmannii | reverse complement strand
GAGCAAAGAAACCTAAAAATGGGGACATTACAACATCTCCTAACACCATCCTCATCTCTAACGCCTTGGGGGGCTAGACCCATCATCCAAGAACAATATGTAGAACATCCAAAATAACAAGTACACCACAACTACACCATAATGAGATAGTATGCTCCAAGATACCAACAAATATGTAACCACGAGGTGATCAACAAGGCAAGCATGCGAGAAGACCACCAAATCAGCAAGCACAATCATCCAACCAAAGAGAAGTGGCACTCCCCCAACCAAAGACCTCAATCAAATGATCCAACGCCATGAAGAGAAGGGGCTCCATGACGATGAACCACCCCAAGTCAATCCAATGCTCCAAGATACCAACAACAAATCTCCACAAATGTGATGAAAATCACAAAGTGAAACCTCATACAATATGAAGTGTAACAAGTTGGATGTGATGTCCCATTCCCAAGAGTAGGCCAGCAGGGAGTGACTTAGTAGTCTATTTGTTCCCGTAGACTATAGTCAAGCACAAACAGGGAACAAGAGGAGAAATAAGGAGTGATTTAGTGGCTAAACGATGACTTAAGCAAAAAAGCATAGGAAAAGTCACTTAAGCTAAAGTCAACTGAGAAATAGAATGAAAAGGTGATGAGGGGGAGACTTAATTAATTAATTACTCACCTTAGGAGGAAAAGCACCTAGCTTAAGTGATGTCAACGGAGAATTAGATCGGGAAGAGTATAAAGGGAGGAATTCGACCTAATTCTTCATTATGTTATGATTTGATGTTGAGAGAGTTTCCAAAGGAGGAGGAGAATCGACCTTCTATTGTTTTGTGGATTTCTGGAGGAAACCACCACCGTTGATCAGTTTCAGTGTTGAGAGACACACCCTAGCCTATCGGAGATACCATCCAGGTATTTCATCGTGCTATTCAGGAGCATCTAGTTTGCAGCGTTTGCGCAGCTTAGCCAATGAGGGCGCAAGGGTTAGAAAGGGTTTGTGTAGTTGCACAAGGCCAGAGATTATCTTGCAAATTCCTCCCGACCCAGTTGAGGATTAGCCAGGGCGCATCTTTTGGGCCACCAGTCATTAGATTATGATGGTGGAATCTCTCAGAGAACAGCAAACAGACAGATAGTGCGCAGCTCTTGAGGAGGGGCATTTGGCGTTCCAAAGGGAGTTTTGTATCAGATCCGAGGAAACCCTCCCGAACCAGTACAGCATTGGCCAGGGCACACATTTCGAGTTATATAGCAGCAGATTTCGTTGGTGGAATCATTAGGGCACACTCATTCAGCCCAACAGGTGCGCAACCCCCCTGGGGATGACATCCAGAGCTTCGGGCATCCGATCTTCAGTCCGTCAGTCGTCAATAGCAACCTAGAGGCCAGGGCACTTGGTTTGGGACATTTTCCAGGCGATTTTGTCATCAAGTATAGCTACCAGGACGAGTTTTCTAGAATTGCAACAGTTGTCGTGAGTTTCTGGAACTGCATCTTTTTGCCGATCTATTTGTGCATTCGCAGATCTTCCTTCATCATATGATCATGGGTATTTTATATTAGTTTCTTGTATTCCAGTGACGATCCACAAGATCTAGCTGACGATTTCATCTGCTTTCAGCATATTATTGTATTTCCTGCTATTTTCCCTCATAATACATATGTATGAGATAGTGTTTGTTCCTTATTCTTTATGCATCATATATTATGCCTGAACATTAATTGAATGAAACACACATGCGAAAATCACCAAGCATGTTAAAACATTAACTCAAATGCATCCAGAAACCCCCAGAGTATCAGATCAGATAGTGGATTTGACAGTTTAGCAGTGTTTCCTAGACTAGCCGAGTTAGGAACATTACATTGGAATCCTCCCGTCACTATTGCAAATGAGATTCTAGGTTTACTTTTTTTCCTTTATTGGGACATGGGCCTTATCAACGTTCCTTAGGTGATGTGGAATACATTTCACAATAGGTTCTTGTGTGTCTTCTTTTCAAGGAATAGTTTCTTTATGGAGCACCCCTCCTCCATTTCTATGTTCCTGGATGCACGAGATTGTTACTAATGATATTTTTGGCACGGCTTCGTCATTGTTGAACTCAGATTTGAACCAAAGCTTGATTCATGTTCTGTGTGCAGGATTTCTACTTCCCTTACATTCAACAATTTAGCAATGATATAATGACTTTTCTTCACAACAGTGACCTGAAATCCATTTCTTAATGCATTTGTGACCACTGTTTTCCTTCTTTTTATCCTTTTTTGAGTGTTGGAACTAATTATCGTTGCATTGTTTTTGTGGAATGTAATTGGTTGTCTTCTCTAGTGGATTTAAGGATGCCCTTCATTGATCAAGGAACTTTCTTTCAATCATTTTTGTTGTTCTTATGGCTTTGGTTGTGATTTTGGGTCTCTATAGTCTAAGCTCAGAACATATTTTGGGCTCCAATCCTGCGATATACATTTTCAGAATTTGTTCATCTCAAAGACACAAGACTTGACTCACAAGGACTTCCCATTTGAGTGTATGTTCATCTATTGATCTAGTCCGGCATAAATGGGCAAGCTTATCGAAAATGTCATCTTGATCATCATCATGAAATCTTTGAAATCTTTTAAGGAAGTCATTGGTAAACTTTTACCAATTAACCAAGAGAACGTTAATTTTTCTGCCCACCACATGAACCAATTGTAAGCTTCTCCTTCTAGGTATAATTAGGCCATCAATTTTTTTTCTTTGTCATTAATAGGTGGGTTCATACCAAAAAAACATTTCAATCTTATTAACCGACATGATAGACTCCCTATTATCTTGGCCATTGTATTTGGTTCAAATTTGACCTTATTGAGACATCTGATTCTATTTGGTTTCTTGACTGTGGTTGACGAACTTGGGCTCACTGGTGGATTTTGGAAGGATAGGGTTTGTAGCACTAAGTCTATGTGTTGTGCTATTTGGGCTATTAGTTCTCTATCCCCATTTCTCATCCACAAGAGTTCATCTTGGTCATCATTTCTCCTTCTTATTAAGTTATTCCGTCGTCTATTGGTTTCTTCCTTTTGTTTGTCAATTTTCCCCCCAATTCATTTTGTGCCTTCTCAACATTCTCGAGACATTGCTTGAAATGGTTGACTTCCACTATGGAACAAAGTCCTTCTACTTGTAGATTGTCACCATTAATCGTTTTAGCAGTTTTCTTTCTTGCGGAACCCATTTTTATTTAACCTTATATACTAAGTATGTAAAGTTTAATATATCCTCAAAAATCGAAATTGAATGTCTCCAAAAGACTATTAAGATGGCAATTTAAAGGGTCATGACTTTTTAATATGACGACTATTTTGGTTGACTAGAATTTACAGTTGTTGTTGGATTCCAACTAGATGGCAAAGAAATGGTTGTTGTCTACCCAGTTTTACCTCATTCCCACGCCCTCAACTCAATGATCACCGTAGCGTCTTGATTGTGGCAATTATTCTATCACTCATCACGCGGTGTCTGGTTGGTTTTCATACAGAATGGCATTACGATTGCCACCTGACCCGTTCTACTTTTGTTGTGTGTAGTGCAGTGCCCTGCAAAGGCCCTTGGCCTGTCTTTAACTTGAACCCGTTATGCATTTCACAGGACCAATGAATAACTCAATTGTTGGGATATTGAATTTGATGCAGTGAATAGGTGGCCAGAGGACTGGCTCTAATACCAATGTAATAAGCACAAAGTTGCCATTACGTAATAAACATAGACATGCCTGCAAATATGATAAATTATTGAATGATGATTACAATAAGGGCCCCTGATCATATAAATATTGATCAAAGGGTAAAGAAAATTCAAGGGAATGAATCACCTTCATAAAGGCACAGTGAAAACCTTGTGAATGAAGTTCAAACTCAGTTAATGCAGACAAGTCTGCAACAAAACAAACCATTTACTTGTAGGAATAGATGGAGCTTCAGTGAACATACAAAATTTCAATTTACTAGGGGAGATGGGTAAGAATGAAAAATCTTCTAAAATGTATGTAAGGCAGAATCCAGATTAGGGAAGCAAACTTCACCATAACATGTGCTTCTCTATGTACGAATAGAGCTCGATACTTGGATTTCAAAATCAACTCAAGTGGATAGAAGCATGAATAAGATCTCTCACTGTGGAAGACAGCCTTGTTTTGGTGCTTGATGTGCTTCGAGATGTATGATTGCTTTCCATGTTATCTATCTAATCTCATTAGTATGATCTGTGCTTTGCATTTCCATTTTGTTCAGTTTTCTTTATTGCCACAGTTATAATCTGACATACATACTTAGTTTGTAAGCCTTTATGAATGGATAGCTGAGCTCCAAGCTTACCATCAGTGAAGCTTTAAGGAAATGGGATGTGGGCTAGCTGTATAATCAGTTGAACTGTGTTAATCAGTCAACCAAATTTTTATATTGCTACTGTAATATGATACAAACACTCTCCTCTTCCAACAAAAAAAAGGATTAAAATACCATTGAAGAGCTAGGACATCCAATCTTACCCTGGGTGTAATAGACCTCAAATGAACTTCTAAATTTAAAATGTGTTTGTAGACACACAGGTAGAGTTGCATAGATTGGAGTCTGGACTACATGATGTGTGAATGCATAGACACTGCTTTGAGCACAAAGGAAATTCCATTGGATTTTAGATGCAATGAGAATATTTTAAGATCAAATTTTCGCATGCAAATATCAGCCCATGGAAAAAAAATTATAATAAAAGGAAACAAGCCACCAAGTTATTAGTAAGGATACGAAAATTTAGCTCCAGAATGAATGGACATTGTATGAAGTAGAAGGCATGCTTGGCCCCATGCTGCATTTATTTCATCCCATTCAACCTGCAAGGATTAAACCGCATAACGTAATAGCTTCTTTCGAAATTCTAATCCCTACCACAGATTGAGCATAAAAATATCAAATCATGTTAATAAAGATTATCTCAACCATATAAGAGTCATGACCTTGCTTTCCAGATCAACTAATACAATTGATATGTCTCTCTATGGCATTAGCTTTGATGCTAGAATTCTTGCCTAGTTCACTTTACTGTTTATACATAACAATTTGACCATTAACTGTTTATATTAGAAGACTTTAAGAACTTAGAATGCTTTAACAGATATCTTTCAATATAACCTGCACATGAAGGAACCAGAATGAGACAAATAAAATTTAGCATGCTTCCTTTTTGTTCCATTTTATGTTCTTTACCACATTAGGATTTGCTTTTACAGGTGAACTTACAGGTATCTTAGGAAGACGGCCTAGTCTAAAGTTGTTTATTGTTCCAAAGTCACCATCATGAAAAATATGAAAGGCATCATTCAGTACATTCGTCTGCTTCAATTGTTCCATCTGTATTTGTGTTACTTCAATTTTTGCTAAAATAGCATCTCGTTCTTCCTGGCATATTCCAGAAATGCACTAGTTAGTTATATGATATATCATCAGAAAAGCAAAATTTGTATTTGATTTAGTTAGGACATTAAAGAATAAGTAGCATTTGAAATATCACTAGCAAACATCAGTATTAGGAACCACCATAATATTCCTCTTAATCATCTCAGCATGCTAAATCAAATTTATTTGCTAGCATATTGGTTGAGATCTGCAAAGCTGTCAAAAGGGTCATCTAGATTCTGGACAGTGTACTTGCAGTACGTACAGCACAAATTTCTTATTTGGGCATCCAGCACTGCAAGTGGACAACGAAAGGTACTTATAAATACACAGAAATATTTTGTATTTTTCTATTGTTGTCATAGCCTTACAAATCTGAGGTGACAGTGAAATAGTGCATAATACATATACAAGGGCTACGGAAGAAAATATATATATATATACCTGCATGTTTGTATAAGCCCTAAGCTGATGCCGTAGGGTGATATAAGGGAACTAATTTGGATCAAAGACATGTTTCAGGATCACTTTTAGAACTTTCCACTTCAGGAAAGTGTCATGCTGACAATACAGCTGCCAAGCAGTTCATTAATCACATTGTTGCTGCAAAAATTCCAAAGTATGAGAAGCCTTTTTTGTCTCGATCGTCGGACAAACAGGAACTATTCCAAGCATTAAAAGACAGGAAATGTCACCAGGCTTGGATGGTCTGCCTTGTAATTTATATTTGGCTCTTGTCCTGTGATTTTAGTTTGGACCTTCTCAGGATGTGTCAAGACTCGAGAGGCAATGAAGACAGGTCATACCTGTGTACATGTGAATGCAGAATTGATCAAGCTAACTCCCAAAGAGGCAAGAAAGGACAACGTAGGCAGCTGCAGGCTAATTACTTCATTTAATGTTTCTTACAAAATATTAATTGAAGCACTTCCTAATTAGATCAAAAATAGGGTTGCCAGTATTATTAGACCCAAGTAAACAGGCTTTATTAAAGATTAGTCCATTCTAGATTAGCTTAATGCAACTTCAGAAAGTCTTGAGTGTGTAACAGAACTAGACAGAAAGCCACTTTCTATGAAAACCAATTTTGACAAAGCATATGATACAATTGAGTGGAAATCAGAATTTCATTCTTGATATGCTTTCATGGTTTGAATTTGGAAGATTTATTATTGGAGCAATAAGATCTCTCTTCTCCAATGCCTCAACCCAGGTTTGTGTGAATGGTCAGTTGTCAAAAGTAATTCCATCCCAAAGATCAATAAGGCAAGGATGTCCATTGGTTCCCTATTTATATGTTATTGCAGCTGATGCACTGTGATACCTTCTGAAGTACATGACCAAATCTGAGGCATCTTTCTTCACAGCAATTAGCAGTTATTAACTGTGCATTTTGACAATGAATCAGTTCTCACTGCAGAGCTTCCTTGCAACTTGGTGGAAGGAATAATGCGTTGACATATTGCCCGGGGAAAATGGCAGGTTTGGTCTGGCTATTATACATTCCCATGGGAAAATGTTGGTTGCTAAATGGGTTGTTTGGGCCATGAGCGGGAGCATACTATGGCAGACTCTGATTTTTCATTGCATTATGTGATATCCACATCAACAGCATACCAGGCCATTATGGTACTTTCTGACATAGTTGGTACCATCAAAGCTTTTAAGATTCTTGGTTCAGCTATTTTGAAAAGAATCTGGCAGGCTTGGCAAGAGGTTTGCAGACACGTTGAGACTTTGGAGGATATTGCTGCGGATGGGATTTGGCTGCCTGTTCAATATGGACCTTCACAGTGGAGAAAAAACAAATTGGGGAGATTATGTTCTTTACTGGAAAACAGCTGGTGAAGAAAGTTTTCACACGTGGGATTTGTGGAATAGAGACTTACGCATTTATTGTGCTGTGTATAATAATCCTGTATTACAGCGTGTTTAAGTTAAACTTGGTTATCCAAGGACCTATTTCAAAGATTGGAAATGGTCTTATGGCAAGTCATTTATGAACTTCAAAACTAGGATCTTTATGCCTTGCTTCGGCCACAATATCCCATTGTCAATTGTCTTAATTGAAAGTGGTCCCTTCAAGACTGTGAAACAAGATGGATTAAGGATTGTCAAGGTAACTGGAAGACCCACTATATTTTTAAATCTGATTTTTTGGGGGGCTCGTTCTTCATTACAATCTCACTAGATTTTAACTGGATTACCTGTAGCAGCATGTTGCTCCAAAAGTCTTCTCAGCAGCAGCCCACGTCGGGATCTATGTGCAGCATTAGAGAGATTGAGGGAGATTGTTCGGGTTAATTACAGAAGTGTGAGCACGCATGCACTATTCTTTAGATAGTTTCCTGTTTTGGTCTTTTACAGATTTAGATCTGCAGTTTCCTGTTTTGTTTTGTTTTTCTGTACTTGGATGTTTTCTTTTTTCAGTTAGAGAGGATACAATGTAAGTTGACTACTCTTGGAGGGCACAGATCACTAGGAGAGTTCACACATGACTTAGCATGCAGTTCACTCCAATGGAATTCTATTCGAGGCAGTCCTATCTCATGCAGGGTGTTCTATTTGAGACATACTTATTCATACATGAGATTGACCTAGGGTTAGGGTTTTGATTTTGTATGTGACTAGATTCAATGTATTTCCCTTGTCTCTTATTTTAGAGAAGAGACAAAAGCGCATCAGTGATGGGATTGGAGAGTTAGTGCGTTGAGCTATGTTACCGGATCCACAGGGTCTGGATGTTGGATCCGCGGATCAGCGTTTCAGATCCAGATTCGGATTCGCCCAGATCCGTGAGGGATCCACCGGCAAAACAGATCCTCAATTGCTAGAAATGCCTCAGCGACTGCTCATATGGTTCCAGGCATTTTGAAACGAATCCGCACCTCCTGGAAACGAATCCCACTGTCAGCTAACCCACATGCGCGGATCCCCAAAAAAAATCGTGAATTTGTTAGGGTTGGCCACGGTTTAGGGATTTGGCTCACGGTTTTAGGGTTTTGCCTACGGGAGTGTCTGTCGATTGTCTGTCCCACACATTGACATTTGAGCAGAGGCAGAAGCTGCGCAGAGTCTAACTCAGGAAGCACATCGAACAACACATTGAACTGAGGGAGCGGGTCCACGGTCCACCTACAAGATCGAATCTGAATCATATTGTCACATGTTACATTAATTTTAAACGTTTATGCATTTTTAAATGTTCATTGTTTACGGTTGTCGAGTCGTAGGTTTGTTTACTATATGTATTGTTTCAGTTTGTATGTATATTATATATCTATTGTTTGATATATATTATATACTATATACAATATATTGTATACTATATACAATATATTATATAATACAATATGTTATATGTTATATATATTATAGATATAGAAAATTTAGGAGCTATCTATCGCCCATGGGCTATTTTTCCATGCTTTTTCCCAAAAAAAGATTCGCCAATTTCCATTTTTTCTAAAAATGATTCACCCAAGTTTTATAGATTAAATTTTTTTTCCTGAGAAATAGCCCAAATTTTATATAAACTATATAAAATCCTCGGAAATTTGAATATTTTTACAAAAATATTGCCAAACATTTATAGTTTGCATATTAAGGGCTAGTAAAATTCGCCTAGGTTTCTACAGTTTGAGATATATGTATTGAAAATTTGAATGTATTATATATATAAACAATGTAAAAATGTATAAATAAATTTACATATGTATAAAATTTAAATAAATAATAATTGTATAAATGTGTTTCTGTAATAATTTATTTATATGTATAAATAAATTCATATATGTACACTTATACAATTAACTTATTAAACAAACAGAAAATTGTGTTTGCTTTTATACAATTAAATTATTATTTATACAATTAACTTTTAGGCAAACAGTGAAATACCTCTCCAACTCTATCTTAGTTTCACGTTTTAACACTTTAAGGTTGTGAGGCCAGAATTTCAAAATCTGTGAGTTTGCCTCCAAAATCTGTTGTGAGGCCAGAACTTTAAGTCTGTCAATTTGTCTTTCTAATGTAGCAAGTTAGTTTGGCTATAGGCACTCAATTTAGTATTTACTATTATCCTTTTTATATGAGATGATGCATCATGATTTCAGTCACCAAATTTACAAATGATTTAATGATTTCAGTTCTAATGTTGTGATTCATGAATGGTTTTGATTCTTAACTTTGAATATATTTTTTAAAATTTTAAAAATATTATTATATTTTTTGTACATAGTGTTTCCCAGCCGTCTCCAGATGCCGTCTTTTCAAAAATCTGGCGGATCCGTATCCGTTTCCTGGTAACTTAGGCATTGAGCTACTACTGTAGTAATTTTCTGTGTTTTAAATAATAGACATGTGACTGGTTGCCGCAATTTTGTACTTGCGGTCATCATTTTCAGAGTGCTGTGTTTCCAGATCTAGTTCTTCTTTGGTGGCTGTTTTGATAGTTCTTAACTTTCTGCTATCTATGATTTATACTATATAGGAGACAGGTCTACTTAATGAATGGAAAATTTAACATAGTATCAGAGCTGAGAATCTAAAATCTCCCAGGAATCTTTGTATGGAGAGGGCCATTGCCTGTGAGAGGGAGCTGTCAGAGGATTTCAGTGGGTGTGATGCCCTAGCTTCAGTGATTGAAATTGATATGTGCCTGTGAGAGACACTAGGACCTATGATAGGTTGTTGGGTGAGATGCTCAAGATCTTCCAGTGATTGGAACTTGAAAGGCTGTTTTTGGCCTGTGATAGGCGGTCCACACTTGGGATAGGTTGCAGATTTATCTGCTAAATTGTGATTTTAGGATTTGCAGTGATGGCCAGTCTCGGTCTCCAAGAGTGTCACATGCTAGATTGCACTTCCAATTTTACACCTTGGGAGTGCAAGCTGCAAACACTGTTGGAGGAGGTTGACCTATGCAGCCTAGTTATGAAGATGGTTACACCCCCTACTGATCAGGTTATGAAGTAGAACCTAGCATAAAGTTGCGTTGTTTACATTCTGAACAGGTGTACTCGCAGTGTATTGAAATTCCAAAAAATACTTCACTGAGAGAAACCTGATGATTCTCATTTTCAGGTGTTTGGGAATCCTATCTACATTCACAAGCATTGAGAGAAGAGGATGACGATTGATTATTGAACCCTCCGGTTTGAAGGGTGCTTTTGTGGGATACAATGAAACCCCCAAGGCTTGCCGGGTTTATGTCCCAGTTCAGAGCAGGGCAATGGTAACTCGAGCCATGAAATTTGATGAGGATGGATGGTCCTCCAAGTCTCAGGAGCCTCTTCCAGAGGTTGTAAAGGAAAATCAACTTGCTGCCCCAAAGGCTGACCTGTAGAAAGAAGACAAATCAGAATCATCAGCAAGGTTCCAGTGAGGGAACAGAGACCCGTCTACCTTCTTGTTTAGCCAGGGAATCAAGATGGTTTACCCAAACATTGTAGGAGGCACAGAAGCAAGTAGGAGCACCAAAGACTCCTTTTCGGGTCAGTCATACCCCTAAGAAGTTCCTAGTTATGTTTCACTGAAGTTTTCCATCATTGATGCAGAGCCTTCCAATTTTGAGGAGACCAATTCAAAGCAGGTATGGCAGGATGCCATGGCACCGATTTTCCCTGGCCCAAGCAAATAAAGGCACTGATCTTCCTTAGCCCAAGCAAATAAAGGCAGCAAGTGAGAATCTAAGTGGTAACACAGGATCCATTGCAAGATCTTTCAAAGAGTTAGCTAACATAGGCGTAATTCATTTCTCTAGGATTTATCAGGAGGATGATAGGATCAATATTGCAAAAGTGGTCAAAATGACATCCTATTTTCCCAGCTTCGTCAATGAAGTGGACATAAGAGGTTGATGGACATGATATCAAAGGAAAAATTGTAAAGCAATGTTACACTTATCACTATCGGGAATTTATCGCCGGGGGTCCAAAATTGAAATTAACGGTAATATCGGAGAAATTATCAAAAATTATCGGGAAACTTTAAAAAATACAAAAATAGTCATTTTTTTCAACTTTTGAAACTTCTAAAGCAACATCAACATCAAACAAACACATTGTCACATAAATATGAAAATAAAACAGCAATATAAGATATATAAGATGTCAAGTGGTACATCAAACATCGATACTGAAATATGATATCTGTTCCGACTCCTGAGTCATAATTCCTAATAAGATAATACAAAATCACATCAAAAGAAAAATAAATGTATCTCATGACATGATTATCATGAGGCGTCTAGATACTACAAGCCTACAAGGCTAATCATGATGCACTAAGTGCAACTCCTCGGGATAAGGATTCTAAGGTGGAAGATGCAGTGGGATGTCTTCCACCTCTTCCCCTAATTGGCAATCTCCCGACTCTCGGTGGTGGTCGTGGCACTGGCTCAGGAAAACTCTCAATGTCCTCCTGTTGCTCCAAATATGTCTCTCTTGTAAGTGGAAGATCCTCTGGTCCTAATACCTCCTCCCCCTCCAATTCATCAACATCATGCTACAACCACTCAGGTGCCTCCTCCATTACAGGCTCCTCGATCTCCACCCTCCACGGACTTGTGGTGTCAATCGAATCCAATACAATGGCATCAGTGTTGGGTACTTTGTTTATATGCTTCACCCACAACCTGAGATTGTAGTAGACGTAGACCATGTCATTGAGGCGGAGGCAGTGGACATCTAACCTGTATGAGGGACAATTTGTAGTTAGAGGATGAATCGTAATGTCCCATGGGCATAAATTAAAATTAATGAGATCATAAAAAATTAAAATTTTAATTTGAACATTTTTAACCTGTTGCACTTCTTGGAGTGTATCCTTTGCAACGCTGCAAGTTTGACTCAGCACCCGAATGGCAAGTTTTTGCAACTCTGGGACTCTACTTCCATAGTTTGTCCACCAAACATCTATGTTAGCTTTTGGTAGCTCGGGAGATATGCCACATGTTGTGTCTTGTATGCGGGAGTAACCTCACATTTACACTGCTAGGCACTTAACTTTGTAAAAGGTGTTTTATAAAGTTGTAATAAAGTGGCTCTTTTATTGAAGTGACTTTTTGTAAAGTAATCTTCTAATATTAAAGTGACTTTATTTCATAAAGTGCAATTATGTAATAAAGTGAAATTCTATTTAATATTTTAAGTGATTCATTTTGGAGGAAATGAATCATGTCCCTTGATCTTGTAAAGGCAAGATTAGATCTTGGCCATTAGATCTACGGATGGCGAAGGTGAAAAGACATTTAGATGTGAAAAGTCATTTTCAGGTTATAAGAGTGTACCTAGGGCAATCTGCAAGACATATTGAGAGAGGATTTTCTGAGTTAGCTTGAAAAGGAGATTTGGGGCAACAGGCCGAGCGCTTTTCCCAAGAGAAAGTGGGCAAAAATCCCAAGGTAGTTTGCAGAGAGGAAGTGATGTAGCTTACAGCTGATACGCAGGCCGCACTGTACGGATCCGTACAGCAGAGAGGGTGTGGATTTCAAGACAGAATTGTTGCATGCAAATCAAGGCATTTTTCTGGTATTTTCTATTGGTGATTTGGACGATTTCGGGTGATGTCCGTACAGTGCTGGTGTGGCACGATTTTCAAGGTGTTGTTCAGTTGGGCCGTACAGGTCGTACAGCTTATTTGGCACTATTTCCAAGACAGCAAATTGAGGGGGTGGTTTTGGGTGCCTGTAAGTGGTTTTCTCTTGCTAGAAATTGTATTTACGTTGCTAATACTTAATCTGTTGAAGCTGAATAAAATATCTCTCGTTGGGTTTCACCACACTAGGGTTTTCCCTGGCTGGTTGCCTAAATTTTTGAGTGTGCAAATGTGTTTGTGACTGATGTTCATTGTTATTTTCCCCTGCAAATGTACTTAGTAATATGTGTTTCTACTTTTGAAGTATAATTGTGATCTGAGTTATTTTCATTTAAGACAGAAATCTATTTTTTGTTAAGTGTGTGACAAAAGCTCTGTGTGTGCTTTTGTTACTGATTTTATACATGGTATCAGAGCTTGGGCTCTGAGTTACAGTGAGCAGTGTTATTTTTGACAAGGATTTGAAGAGGGAAAACCTAGTTGGTTACTCTCGTGTCAAGTGTCGGAAGTGTTGGATTTGTGGGTGACAGTAGACGGATTGTTGACAGTGGAGCCTCTTGTCACATGACAGGAATATGGCGTATATTCCTCAGTATCACAGAGACAGGTCTTGGCTGGTTGGTGGATAGTGAAGGACGTATGGCACGAGTTGTACATGGAGTTGGAAGGATTAGATTCCAACTTGAGTATGGAGGACTCCTGGAGGTTGATGGAGTTTTGTTTGTTCCGAGGTTGAGGGTTAACCTACTCTCGGTCTCAGCCTTGGAAGATGTTGGATATTCCACATTGTTCAAGAGGGGACTGTTAATGTTTATGCCATTATTATAGTTCTTTGCATTTCATTAGATAAGAGCATCATAAGAACAAGATCACTGAGAAATACACATTCACAAGAGACACAGCATTTATCCTGGGAAACCCTCTAGGGGAAGAAAACCCAGCAAA
>ML790770.1:520587-531326 GCA_009831015.1 Picea engelmannii | reverse complement strand
TCAGTTGGCATATTTATTAGGGTGATTGGACACTTTTGGCAGTAGGGTCGAGTTATTGAGGGTTTCAGCCTTCTATTGGAGCGTGGCATTCTTCAGCTGGAGAGTTTGGCATTCAGATCTGCTTGTATTGATCTTCATTTCTTTTTCAGCCTTTGGAAGCATCTTTTGTATTAGCGGGAGCGTTTTGTAGCGGCTCTTATCTATTGTCTATCTTCTTGGCCATCTGTTGAGCATTCCAGATCGGCATCTTCATTGTAGCAAGTTTCTCTATTTTATGAATAAAGAAGAATTGAGATGTTTTGGCTTGTCTATCTTATTGCATATGGTTGAGTTATGTTCCATGGTTATCTCTTTCTGTTATTTGTTGCATACACACAAAGAAACACATCTAAAAGGTAGATCAGCAAAGTGTTTGACGAAATACCTCACTCAGAAAAAGTTTTAAAAAGACACCAAAATAGTGATGAACCTTGCATAATTGCTTGGGATCATTACATACGCACTAGGGTTTTTACATAATGAAAGGTATCTTTTCTATGTCTTGAGGCTTGTATCTTGGAGATTTTGGCATACGCTTTGAGGCATATCTTGGAGGTTTTGACACATGGTTGAGACATGTCTTGGATGTTTTTGGCATATGCTTTGAGGCATATTTTGGAGGTTTTAGCACTTGCTTGAGGCATGTCTTGAATGTTTTTGGCACATGCTTGTGGTATGTCTTGGATGCTTTTGGCACATGCATGAGGTATATCTTCGAGGTTTTTGACACATGCTTGAGGCATGTCTTGGATGTTTTTGGCACATGCTTGAGGCATATCTTTGATGTTTTTGGCACATGCTTGAGGTATATCTTGGAGGTTTTTGGCACACGGTTTGATGCATAATTTGGTGATTTTGGGTATATGATTTGGGGGATATTTTTGGAGATATTAGCATAAGCTTTATGTGGTTATTAGGTTGAACTAGTTTTGATGATGATGATGTATTATTATTAATGACAGTAACAGTGACACATTGATTCCCTCATTTATATTTTTGGGAGGAAAGGGCGTTGGAGCCTCCTTCCAATTGGATTTGGAGAATACAGGGAGTTGGAGCTTCCTTCAGGTTGGAGCCTATAAACAAAGGAGTTGGAGCCTCCTTCTAGTTGGAGCTGGAGAATTTAGGGAGTTGGAGCTTGTAAACTAGGGGTTTGGAGCCTCCTTCCATTTGGAGATGGAGAATCTAGGGAGTTGTAGCTTCCTTCAGGTTGGAACCTGTAAACTAGGGGGTTGGAGCCTCATTCTAGTTGATGCTAGAGAATCTTGTAAGTTGGTGTTTCATGTGGATGTAATATTCAAGACATATATTAAAAAGCATTATGTGGTTTTCTCCCATTTGGGTTTCCATGTAAAACCCTCATGTACTGTGTATCTATGGTTATATGTTTATGATATCTTGAATGCAATCATAATTGATAAATTGTTGATAACTTAATATTTACATGTTGTGGTTTAAAATGGTAAAAAGTGCATAATATTGATTCACCCCCCCTCTCAGTATTAGTGAATATTCCAACAAAGATGAGAGCTCAAGGAATCAATTCACTTAATAATAGAAGGAGAAGAAGACATTGAGTTTGTCCCACGATCAACGAAGATTGTTGTTCAGCCATGGCCTTCTGTAAATTTCCTACCAATGACTAACAATATACTAAATCTATGTATATCTCACCCTTTGTAACCAATTTCCTACTTAATAAAAAACCCAATAAACCTGGTTTTCTTCCCATTTGGATTCCAAGGGAAAATATGGTGTCCATCGTGCCTTGAATGTTTGATATTTCTTTGTGCTTGTGAAAAAAATAATTTGTGTGCAAGTTAGTGGAAGCTCTTCTTTGTACTTAAATTGTTGCATGTAGTTGAATCAACGGTTTAATGGTGAATTTTCACTGTGGTTGTAATTGTTTCACTCATAATTTCAAACTCCATTAGAATTTTCATGAACTCTAAAATGACCACCGTCCATCCAGAGCTCAAATGAAATAAAGGGTGGATAATTACTAGTTGTTAGCCATTGTTTATATTCCCAGTCCCTTCTAACCATCTATTCTCTCTCCATTTAGACCTTGACATTGTTGTTGAGCAATGAACCAAATTTGAAACATAGTAGACTTGCTTTCCATTGGTTGGAATTCAATTGGCCAATGATTTGTTTGTTGGGTTTTCAAACTAAGCATTGTAACCAGCTAACAAAGAACAGTTGAAGAGGCATGATCTCAACCTATTTTTAGTTGTAGAGACCTCATTTAATTTTATTCCACGGAGTATCCATATTGGTGAAATGGGTAGGCTATATACCTACGGTTTACAGATCATAAGGTATTATAGGAGGTTCATCAAAGATCTTGAAGTAGTTGCCATGGGAAAAGTATTGAAGAGGGAGAAGTTGGAAGAGTTGAGAAAATTCAATTGGTAATTCAAAGAAGAAAGTCAATATTGGAGGCAAAAAGCAAATGATATGGAAAAATAAGTTGCTAAATGTTAGGAATCCTTCACCCCCACAAGGGTAGGATTAGATAGGAATAGATTGCATCTCTTGTAATTGGAGAAGAAATTCACTTAGTTGGATAATTAGCAAGAGGAGAGGTTCGTCGAAGTGACTACCAACTATATCCGGATTTGCAAGCGAAAGAAGAGGCCTTGAAGAAGCTACAAGTAGCTATCCAAGAGACAAAGCAAGCCCCTTTCGTTGCCACTGCAAAAACTAGCACCATGATGTATTCAAGCATGGTAAACTCACCTTCCAAGAACCTTCCTCAAGAGACCTTTGTTGAATTTTAAAAGAACACTAGAGCCATTAGTTCCAAGCTCATGAGGCAAATGAGCTATGATGGTTGAGGGTTAGGAAAGGAAGGCTAAAGGATTATAATCCCCATTGTAGCTCAACATGGTCCCAAGCATGAAGTCCTAAGATTCAATGGTCAAGAATCCAACACAAGTTCATCTCAAACCACCTTCGTCGAGGAAAGAAGAACTGGACAATAAGCCATTCCCATGGAGTAAAAGGTAATTGGAAAATGAGTGTGCAATGAGCCAATATAATATGCTTATAGAGGTTTTAAAGAGGGTAGAAAAGAGATGATTCCTCCATCTAGATTTTCTCTAGTTCTTGGGTGACCAAGAAACCAAGCTAGCAATCATCATCACATTTTGAAAAGGTACGGCATTGTATCCTTGGTTTGTTTTTGTTGCAAGAAAAGGGGTCATAAGTGTTGAAATATTTTAACTTTGAAGAATATTCTACCTAAGAGGGAATGTTGAGTAATATTATTATATTATATTTATTAATTAGGCCCTATTGTGCCTTTGTAAAAGTTGACCCTTTTGTGCCTTGACAATTAAATGTAAATTAAGAGGGTAAAGTGACAGGTCGGCCCAGACCTAATTATAGGCTAGCCAAACCACTATTTATAAGAGAGGTTAGTGCCTCATTTGGACACACTCACCAACTAGCTCTGCAGTGCTCAAGTCTTGGAGAAGAACCTACTGCAATTGGAAGTGACGTCAAGGAGGGTTTTAGTCTATCTCTTAGCATCTCTTGGTTAAGTGATGCGCTACTCTTCCTAGTGAAGAAGTAAAGGAGGATCTTCTACTTTGTTTTTGGTCCATCTATATTGAGGAAATTTTTGCTAGGTTTTCTTCCCCATGAGGGTTTCCCAGGATAAAATGTTGTGTACCTTGTGATTGTGTTTCTTTCAATTATCCTCATATGTTGTTGATGTATTAAATACTCATGTACTTTGGATATAACTCAATAACAACATTAAAACTTAATGTGGAATTAGAGCTAGACCGAATAAGAGCATCGTTATTGGGTATTTACATCTCTTGGTTGTTGGGACAAGAAAATTAGGGCCTTTTACAGAGAAAGAATCTGTTACAAAGGATAACATTGGGAGTTGCACCTAACCCTAACACATCTTTTGATAGCCTAGACAAAGTCTTCCAGTGATTAAATCTTTTGAAAAGTCAAAATTAGGGTTTGGTTCGTACCAAAAAACCTGAAATTACTAGTCCAGATTTGCGCAAGTCAAGTTTTAGAGGTCAAATATTGGAATTCTCAGAAACAACCAACACCAGTCAACTTGCCTTAGCCCAGCACATCTTTTGGTAAGGTATGTTTCATTTTTTGAGCACCTTCAATTTTGGTCATTTTTCTAGCCTCGGGATCAAAATGCCTTCAAGCACTAAGCTTGATGAAAAGTTAGAAGGTGTGGAAAATTTTCGTGCCTGGAAATACAAAATTGGTCCCATTCTCAAAGAGAAAGATCTTGTGCAATTTATAAAAAATAATGCTCTGTAGCCAGAAGGAAATGAGGCCAAAGAGAAGTACAAGAAGGACATGATTAGGGCAAAGAGAATAATTGCAGATTCCATCAAAGACCACTTGATCCCTCAAGTGTCTTCCAAGGATACCCCAAAGGAAATGTTTGATGCCCTATCTAAGATGTATGAAGGAAGAAACATTAACAGGATGATGAACTTGAGAGCCTAACTCAAGAATGTTAAAATGCAAAAGGGAGAAACAGTTCAAGATTATTTTTCTAGGGTTTCTCAGTTCAAGGAACAATTAGAAGCAATTGGAGACAAGGTAGATGGAGATGAAATCGTTGTGACTACTCTCAATGGTATCACAAGACCTTGGGATGCTTTTATCCAAACAATGTGTGCCATAAAAGAAAAACTCCAATTTGACAGTTTATGGGAAGAGTGTCTTCAAGAAGAAGCAAGAGTTGCAAACATAGAAGCCATTCTAAGAGAAGATGAATATCAAGCTCTAGTTGCTCATGCCAAGAAAGGAAGTGGAAAGAGGGAGACTCACTTTCATAACGAGACTCACTCTAATAAGGATACTCACTCTCCTAAGAAATTTCAAAAGTTCCAGAAAGGACAAAGGAGGCAAAGGGATTTCTCCTCCTACAAGTGCTATCATTGTGAAAGGATGGGGCACATTGCTAAAAATTATCCTCTCAAGATAGAAGAATACAAGAAAAATAACAAAAGACATCATGCCCATGCAGCTGAAGATGATGAGCCACCCAAGAAGACAGCTAGAGAAGAGATAGAAGAGTATGTTTTGTTTTCATCTCTCTCTGGGACTGTGACACCTAGAAATGATACTTGGCTCATAGATAGTGGTGCTTCCAAGCACATGACACGTGACCAGAATACTCTCTCCAACCTTGAAGAGAAGAACTCCCCCAGAAAGTCTCACTTGGAGATGACTATCAATACCCAATCAAAGGAATAGGAGAAGCCACCTACAAGCTTGATTGAGGAACTCCATAAGGATGAAGGATATACTTTATGTACCAGGTTTGAGGAAAAATTTACTTTCTATTTTTGCTTTAGACAAGAAAGGTTTTTGGGTTGCACTTATAGATGGTAAAGTTCTTTTGTGGTCTAAAGGAAAAACTATAGAATATGCAGTTGTTATTGGAATAGAAGAAGGTGGCTTGTACAAATTAAAAGGTCACTCGGATGCAACCTTAACACACAGTACTATAAGTCCATGTAAACTTTGGCATAGAAGGCTTGCTCACATTAACTACAAAGATCTACCATATGTGAGCAAGGTAGTCACAGGTTTACCAAAATTAAAGGTTGATCATGAAGGTGTATGTAAAGGATGTGCACAAGGAAAGATTATGAAGAATCATTTTCCAAAAAGTGACAACAAAATCGATGGAATATTGGAGATTGTTCATTCAGATGTATGCAGTCCAATGCCATCAACCTAATTAAGCAGGTATGTATACTATGTCACATTTATTGATGATTACTCTCATAATACTTGGGTTTACTTTTTAAATTTAAAAGATGAACTTTTTGAAAAATTCAAAGAGTTCAAAGCTTTAGTAGAAAACCTCTCTGAGAAGAAGATTAAGATATCAAGGTCAGATAACGAAGGACAATACACTTCAAAAGAATTCAAATACTTTTGTAGAGATGTCAGAATTAAGAGGGATCTCACCGCTCCTTGCAACCCACAACATAATGGTGTAGTAGAAAGAAAGAATCGAACAATCATGGAAGCAATGAAAGCCATGATCTATGATCAAGATCTTCCAATGCACTTATGGGTTGAAGCAACCAAAACAACAGTATATGTCTAGAACATAATATCAAATAGTGCACTTGGATTCGAGACTCCCGAAGTGATGTTCACCGGAAAGAAGCTAGAAGTCATCCATATCAAAATATTTGGTTGTCCGGTTTATTTACATATTTTGAAAGAGAAGAGAACTAAGCTAGATCCTTCCAGAAAGAAAGGAGTATTTGTTGGATACTGTGAGGTCTCCAAGGCCTTCAGAATCTACATCCTGTTAATGTTTAAGCCATTATTATAGTTCTTTGCATTTCATTAGAAAACAATATCATAATACAAGATCACTGAGAAATACACAATCACAAGAGACACAACATTTATCCTGGGAAACCCTCTAGGGGAAGAAAACCTAGCAAAACTTCCTTATTATAGATAGCCAATACAATGCCAAGGGATCTCTTAAACTAATGCAGAAGATCCTCTCCCAGATATGTGCCACTCTCTCTCCTTCTTCTTTAACTTCAATTCTGAAACTTGTCTCACAAAATGAGCAAGTGAGTTGTGTGTCTAAGTGAGGCGCTAGCCTCCTTATTTATACAAGACTGGCACGTGTGAAGTGTCTCTTTACTGGCAGGGCCGACTTCTCCAACTGGGTGGTTATAACCACCTTTATTATGTTTCGGGGCCTCTTTGATATATTATGGGGCCGACTTCTTCTTTTTCCTTTTACAATTACAATATGACCAATCCGTAAAAGGGAATTTGGTCCTTTTAAAGTAGCCGACATGATCAATCCACAGTGGGGATTGATCCAATGAATAATATATCAAATAATAATAAGAATACACTTTGTAGTTACATTATTTCAACAATCCCCCTTAACAAGAAGGGTATTCTTCAGCAACATCATGCGAGAGAGAGGACAATATCATCAACAACATCAAGTGGGTGAGAGGACAGCATCATCAATATCATCTTGGAACACTGACCGGCGTATCTATAAATCATCGGAAGTTTTTTTTTTTTTCATCAGCAGCATCGTCATTCTCAAAGGAATTCCATCATCATCTGCATCAATATGTATTAGTATAAAACCTGATACATCATCATCATCACGGCACAAGGTTGGCTCATCATAATACAGGACTGGCTTTACGTAACAGTTGTCAAGCTAGAAGCTCAGTATTCATCTCATCTCAATGTCTTGCTTTACGTCACAGCACTCAGGCTGGAAGCAAGATACTAGACTGGATTTACGTCACAACTATCAAGGTGGAAGCACATTATTAGTCTCATCTCATCGTCTTGCTTTACGTCACAGCACTCAAGCTGGAAGCAAGATACTCGTCCTGCTTTACGTCACAACCATCAGGTCGGAAGCAGGATACTAGACTGGCTTTACATCACAACTATCTAGCTGGAAGCTTAGTGCTAGTCTCATCATATCATCTTGCTTTATGTCAAAACCATCAAGTCGGAAGCAAGGTACACATCCTGCTTTACATCTCAACCATCAGATCGGAAGCAGGGAACTAGACTTGCTTTACATCGCAGCTTTACAGCTGGAAGCATAGTACTAGTCACACGTCATCTTGCTTTACGTCGCAACCATCAGGTCGGAAGCAAGGTACTCGTCCTGCTTTACGTCACAACCATCAGGTTGGAAGCAAGGTCCTCATCCTGCTTTACGTCACAATCATCCAGCTGGAAGCTCAGTGCTAGTCTCATCATATCATCTTGCTTTACGTCACAACCATCAGGTCAGAAGCAAGGTACACATCCTGCTTTACGTCACAACCATTAGGTTGGAAGCAGAGAACTAGAATTGCTTTACGTCGCAGTTATACAGCCAGAAGCATAGTACTAGTCACACGTCATCTTGCTTTACATCACAACCATCAGGTCGGAAGCAAGGTACTCATCCTGCTTTAAGTCACAACCATCAGGTCGAAAGCAAGGTACTCATCCTGCTTTACGTCACAACCATCATGTCGGAAGCAGGATACTAGACTGGCTTTACGTCATAGCTATCCAGCTGGAAGCTCAGTGCTAGTCTCATGATATCATCTTGGTTTACGTCACAACCATCAGGTCGGAAGCAAGAGATGTCTCATCACAACATCTACTCCCCCTTTCGAGGAGGGTCCTTTCGGACTATACCAAGCTTATCTTGAAAGTACTCAAACTTTATATGAGATAGTGGCTTGGTCAACACGTCAACAACCTGTTCATCCGTGCTAATATACTGGAGCTTTAGAGATCCTCTCTGCACCATATCAAGGATGTAATGATAATGGATCTCTATGTGCTTCGACCTGTCGTGGAATACAGGATTCTCTGTCATCTTTATGCAGCTCTAGTTGTCACATAGAATCAAGTTTTCTCTCATCTCTAAGTCAAATAGGTCGATCAGCAACTTTCAAAGCCATATAGCTTCGCATCTGGAAGAACATGCAGCAATGTATTATGCTTCTGTTGTGCAGAGAGCAATGCTAGATTGCTTCCTACTCTGCCACGAGATCATCGTTGATCCCAAACTGAAACAACATCCTGAAGTGATTTTCCTTTCAGAAACACTTCCTGCCCAATCTGCATCAGTATACCCACTCAATGTGAAATCATGATCTCCATCATAGCTGAGACCACAATCTATTGTACCTTTAAGGTACCTCATCACATGTTTTGCAGCCACTAGGTGAACATGTCTGGGTTCTACCAAAAACTGACTCAAGGTGTTCATGGAAAAACAAATGTCTGGTATGTTGTTCTTCAGGTACATCAACGATCCAATCATTTGTCTGTACAATGTGGCATCAATCAACTCTGACGAAGTATCAACCAGTAGCTTCAGCTTCGCTTCCATGGGAGTATTCATGGGCTTGCACTCCAACATGTCGAATCTCTTCAGGATTTCAACCGTATACTTCCCTTAGTTAAGGAAGATCCTCTCAGGACTCTGCCATACCTCAAGACCTAAGAAATTATGCATTAGGCCAAGGTCTTTCATTTCAAACTCTGAGGCAAGTCTCTTCTTACATTCAGTGATGAGCTTTTCTTCTCCAGTTAAGAAAAATTCATCCACATATAGCAGTAATATTATTGGCTCATCGTTCATGACCTTGACGTAGAGGTTAGAGTCTATTTTACTCTTGGTAAAGCCTAAGCTCGTCAAGAAACTGTTTATACGGACATACCAAGCTCTAGGATCTTGCTTCAATCTGTATAAGGCTTTCTTCAATCTGCAGACATGAGATTTCTTGTCTTCAACCTCAAATCCTTGAGGTTGCTCTATATACACTTCCTCTTCAATGACACCATTCAGGAAAGTTGTTTTCACGTCCATCTGGTGCAGCTTCCACTTCATCTTAGCTGCAAGAGCTATGGTGGTTCTGATCGAAGTGTATCTAGCTACAGGAGCAAATGTCTCTTCATAGTCAATGCCTTCCTTTTGAGAAAAGCCATGAGCGACAAATCTTGCTTTATACTTCTCAATACTTCCATCGGCAGCATGTTTTATTTTGAAGAGCCATCTAGAGGATGCCAAATCTTTACTCTTCGATCTGGGAACTATTTCCCATACTTCGTTCTTCATTATGGATTGGTATTCCTCTGTCATGGCATCTACCCATTCTTTTCTCTGAATGGCTTCTTCAAAGCAAGTAGGCTCCTCTTCTAGAAGATCACACATCAAAGCCGTGTAACTGGAGAATGGCTTTGGTCTTTTCACCTTTCTCATAGTTCCTTGGGGAACATCGTACTTCTCTCCATCTTGAATAAGCTCTCTAGCCCAAGCTGGCTTTCTTTTATGGAGGGTTGTCATCTGAGGAGGTTCTTTCACTTCTACTATATCATGGTCTTCTAGAAGTTCCTCATCATGGGAAGTTACGACTTCCCTCATTGGTTCTGCAGCTCTGGGAACCTCCCTCATTGCAGTACTGGGGATTACGGGTTCCTCTTTATATACTTTTTCAAGCTGGCATTGTTTAGATTTCTTGAGCGTTGCATCTTCATCAAAGGTCACATCCTTGTTGATCTCAATGTGATGGTGACCTGGTATATAGAATCTGAAGGCCTTGGAGACCTCACAGTATCCCACAAATATTCCCTTCTTTCATGAAGGGTCTAGCTTGTTTCTCTTTTCTTTAGGTATATGAATAAACACTGGGCAGCCAAATATTTTGAGATGGCTTACCTCTTGCTTCTTTCGGGTGAACATTTATTCCGGTGTCTTGAGCCCAAGTGCACTATGGGACAATCGGTTATGCACATATACAACTACCATTGTTGCTTCTGCCCATAAGCACATAGGAAGATCTTGATCATGGATCATAGTCTTGACAGCTTCCATTATGGTTATGTTCTTACGTTCAGCTACTCTGTTTTGTTGGGGATTATAGGGAGTAGTGAGTTCCCTCTTGATCCCAACATCTTTGCAGAAGTTCACAAACTCTTTTGAGGTATATTCTCCTCCATTATCTAACCTGAGTATCTTAATCTTCCTTTCATAAAGGTTCTCTATCAAGGCTTTGAATTCCTTGAACTTGTTGAACACTTCATCTTTAGATTTCAAGAAATATATCCAGGTTTTACGAGAATAATCATCAATGAATGATACATAATATACATACCCACTAATGGAGGATGATGGC
>ML790770.1:489683-520487 GCA_009831015.1 Picea engelmannii | reverse complement strand
ATTCTTTATGATTGAATTTGTTTGACTATTGAGGCTCTTTATGAGTCTCCTTTTGGAAGTAGGGTTTCTTCCTTCCTCCTTTGGTGTGAGTAGCTAGGGCTTGATCATCATCTCTTGCTAGTAACGCTTCATGATTCGCTACTGTTGTTTCTTCTTGGATGCATTCTTCCCATAGACTATCAAACTTCAGTTTCTCCGTTCTGGCACATATCGTTTGGATGAATGCATCCCAAGGTCTTGTGAGACCATTTAGGGTTGTCATTATGAGTTTGTCTTCGTCTATGGTATCTCCAATCGCTTCTAACTGTTCTTTGAATTCTGAGATTCTGGATAAATATTCCTGAATCATTTCTCCTTTCTGCATCCTTGTATTCTTCAGTTGAGTTCTTAGATTCATCTTCTAGTTTATGTTCTTTCCTTCATATAGTCTGGTCAAGGCATCAAACATTTCTTTTGGAGTCTTCTTAGATGACACATAAGGAATTAGGTGGTCTTTGATTGAATTTGCAATGATTCTTTTGGCCCTGATTGTGTCCTTTTGATGCTTTGCCTTTTCTGCAGCATCGGTGGGTTCCGGTACTTTTTCTTTTACGAATCTTGCTAGGTCATTCTCTTAAAGAATGAGACCAATACTATACTTCCAGGCACAAAAGTTTTCCACTCCTTCTAGCTTGTCAACAAGCTTAACGCTTGCAAACATCTTTACCTGGAGCTAGGAAAATGACCGAAAAATGAAAGTGCTCAAAATCAAAATCTGAACTTACCAGGAGGTGCGCTTGGTTGAGGCGAGTAGCCTAGTGTGTTTGGATCTGAGAAAATCCAACTTTTGTTCCTCCAAATTTGATCTACGGATTTCTGGACTAGTGCTTCTGGTTTTTTGGTACCTCTGGTACTCTGGTACTTCTAGTACTTCTGGTACACTGGTTTTCTAGTACTTCTAGTACTTTATGAAACTAGGGTTTCACTTTCTGGGAGATCCAGCCACTGAAACGGTACACTGAGAGTGCCAAAGTGATCCTTAGGAGAGGGCGCACTTTTCTATATGGTTTTGGGGCTAAAAATCTTCACCATCAAAAAGCCCTAATTTTCATGTACGACAACAATGACGTTTTGCACTCTTGTGAAAGATGCTTCCTTCAGCTTGGCTCTGATTCCATGTTAATGTTTAAGCCATTATTATAGTTCTTTGCATTTCATTAGAAAACAATAGCATAATACAAGATCACTGAGAAATACACAATCACAAGAGACACAGCATTTATCCTGGGAAACCCTCTAGGGGAAGAAAACCCAGCAAAACTTCCTTATTATAGATAGCCAATACAATGCCAAGGGATCTCTTAAACTAATGCAGAAGATCCTCTCCCATATATGTGCCACTCTCTCTCCTTCTTCTTTAACTATAATTCTAAAACTTATCTCACAAAATGAGCAAGTGAGTTGTGTGTCTAAGTGAGGCGCTAGCCTCCTTATTTATACAAGACTGGCATGTGTGAAGTGTTTCTTCACTGGCAGGGTCGACTTCTCCAACTGGGTGGTTATAAACACCTTTATTATGTTTCGGGGCCTCTTTGATATATTCCGGGGCCAACTTCTTCTTTTTCCTTTTACAATTACAATATGACCAATCCGCAAAAGGGGATTTGGTCCTTTTAAAGTAGCCAACATGATCAATCCACAATGGGGATTGATCCAATGAATAATATATCAAATAATAATAAGAATACACTTTGTAGTTACATTATTTCAACACATCCCAAGTTACCGCCAGATTGACATCATCAGAGATGTTCCCTTTGATGAAGATGCAGCTTTCAACAGATCAACGAAATGTCAATTCGAAGAAGTCTGTGAAGAAGAACCTGTAGCTCCCAGAGTTGTAGAACCTAACAAGGAAGTTGCAGTTACTCTTGATGATGTTATATCGGAGGATCATGATATGGTGGAACCTCAGGAACCACCTCGTGAGATCATCTCTCACAAGAGGAAACCAGCTTGGGCACGTGAGATCATTCAATATGCAGAGAAGTATGGTGATCCCAAAGGAACCATGAGACAAAGCAAGAAGCCTAAACCATACTCCAATTATGTGGCTTTGATGTGCAATCTCATTAATAATGAACCTACTTTCTTTGAAGAAGTTGCTCAAAAGAAGGAATAGATGGATGTTGTGACTGAAGAATACCAACATGTTATGAAGAATGATGTGTGGGAAGTGGTTCCCAAACCAGAAAACAAATATGTAATATCTTCTAAATGGATATTCAAAATAAACATGCAACAGACAAAAGTATTGAGAAATACAAAGCAAGATTTGTGGCTCGTGGATTTTCCCAGAAAGAAGGCATTGATTATGAAGAAACCTTTGCTCCAGTAGCAAGATACACATCTATATCAACCATCGTGGCACTTGCATCCAAGATGAAGTGGAAGTTACACCAAATGGATGTGAAAACAACCTTCTTGAACGATGTTATTGAAGAAGAAGTGTATATAGAAAAACCATCAGGTTTCAAAGTACAAGACAATCTGCAAGTTGAAGAAGGCTATGTATGGTTTGAAGCAAGCTCCAAGAGCTTGGTATGGAAAGATTGATAGTTTTCTAACGAGCTTGGGATTTACTAAGAGTAAAGTTGATCCCAACCCTTACATCAAGATTGTGGATGATGGACCAATTATATTGCTTTTATATGTGGATGACTTATTCTTGACAGGTGAAGAAAAACTCATCATAGATTGTAAGAAGAAGCTTGTCGTTGAATTTGAATGAAGGATCTAGGCCCGATGCATTATTTCTTAGGCCTTGAAGTATGGCAGAGCCCAAAAGATATTTCTCTTAATCAAGGAAAGTATGTTATGGAAATTCGAAAGAGATTCAACATGATGGACTGTAAATCTATGTCCACTCCTATGGAGACGAATATGAAGTTATTGGTTGATACTTCATCAGAAATAGTTGATGATACTATGTACAGACAAATGATTGGTTCATTGATGTATCTAGTGAATACCAGACCAGATATATGCTTTGTTGTGAACACCTTGAGTCAGTATCTGGTGGAGCCCGGACATGTTCACATTGTAGCTGCAAAGAATGTGATGAGATACCTTACAGATACGTTGGACTATGGCCTATGTTTTACTGGAGATTGTTGTTTCAGAAAAAGCACTTCAGGATGTTGCTTCAGTTTGGGGTCAGTGATGAATTCATGGCAAAGCAGGAAGCAATCCAGTATTGCTCTCTATACGGAAGAAGCGGAGTACATTGTAGCATGCTCTGCCAGTTGTGAAGCCATATGGCTTCAAAATTTGTTGATAGGTCTATTTGACCTAGATATGGATGCTACAATGATCTTTTGTGATAACCAGAGTTGCATAAAGATGTCATAGAATCCAGTGTTCCATGATAAAACGAAGCACACTGAGATCCAGCACCACTACATTCATGACTTGGTACAAACGGGAGTTGTGAAGCTCCAGTATGCTGGCACACATGAGAAGGTAGGAGATGTGTTGACTAAGCCTCTATCTCACGTGAAGTTTGAGTACTTCTGAGACAAGCTTGGTGTAGTCCAAAAGGACTTCCCTAGAAAGGGGAGTGATGTTGATGATACTATGGTATCCTGACCATCAGCAGGGCAGCTCGTTAGGATTTATATCCTAGGGGATTGATCATCCCTGGATAGATCATGTAAGGTCCGAATGGACGGTCTATCGAAGTGCCTATGTATGTATATACTTGTTGTGGTCAGTAGTGTGATAGCTCATTAGGATTTATATCCTAGGGGATTTTATTATCCCTGGACAGATCCCGTAAGGTCCGAATGGAGGGTCTGTCGGAGTGCCCATAGTTGTTTTTGTTGTTGTTGTTGTTGTTGTTGTTGCTGCTGCTGCTACTGCTACTTCTACCATTGACGCTCTTGTCTCATTCTATTACCATTGATGTTGATGTTCCAGCTTCATGTTGTTGATGATGACGATGTTACTCCAGCTTTGCGCTGCAGATGATGATGATGCTCAGTTTCTACTGATGTTGATGATGAGAAAAAACCTCTGATGATTTATAGATATGACAGACAATGTTCCCAATGCTAATGACGATGTCTTCTCCTCTTGATGATGTATTGAGTGCAGTCAGTTGTTATTAATGTTGTCAGTAGAATACCCTTCTTGTTAAGGGGGAGTGTTGAAATATTGTAACTTCGAAGAATATTCTACCTAAGAGGGAATGTTGAATAATAATATTATATTATATTTATTAATTAGGCCCTATTGTGCCTATGTAAAATTTGGTCCTTACAATTAAATGTAAATTAAGAGGGGAAATTGACCAGTCATCCCAGACCTAATTATAGGCTAGCTAGACCACTATTTATAAGAGAGGTCGGCGCCTCATTTGGACACACTCACCAACTAGCTCTGTAGTGTGCAAGTATTGGAGGAGAACCTATTGTAATTGGGGTTGAAGTCAAGGAGGTTTTTGGTTTATCTCTTAGTATCTCTTGGTTAAGTGGTGCGCTAGTCTTCTTAGTGAAGGAGTAGAGGAGGATCTTCTGCTTTTTTTTTGGTCTATCTATATCGAGGAAGTTTTTGTTGAGTTTTCTTCCCCATGAGGGTTTCCTAGGATAAAATGTTGTGTACCTTGTGATTGTGTTTCTTTCAGTGACCTTCATATGTTGTTTATGTATTAAATGCTCATGTACTTTGAATATAACTTAATAACAACATTAAAACTTAATAATAAGGCTAGTTATTGTTGGCACTATAGAAGGCCAAGCAACCCATACAAGAACTATTGCTAGTATTGTAGATTGATTAGACATTGGGAGGCCAAATGTTGGAGGCTTCACCCAGAACTCCATCCCAAGAACCGAACAACCCAGAAGAAAGATTGGAGAGTCAAGTTCAAGGGGAAAGAGGAGTTGCTTGCACTTGTAGCCCAAGGAGCAATGATTGTCCAATGACTTGTTGTAGTAGTGAATGCCATCTCTAGCTATGATATGGATAGCAAGCTTATGCCAAAGGTAGCCCCTATTCAACTCTTATCTTTCATATTGCAACAAAGGCACCCTTTATTGGAGGATGGTTGAAGGAAAATAAGAAGGAGATTGAAGGGAGTTGAAGATTTTGGGGACCAAAAGCTTGTAAGTGGGTAGGTGTGATCCAAATTGGATCCTTGCAAAAAAAAACTCTTTGCAAACTTGGTAGTAAGAATTTAATTATTTTTGGAAAAATTGAGAAAAATGTTCAAATCCCCCTGGAAGTTGAAACGAACCATTATGATGGCTGGATTTCCAGACCAACCCATTAAAATGAAGGTTGTGATGAAGAAGAACAATAAAGTGAACATAAAGGAGGAAATGAAGAAGGGCAATAGCATAGATGAGTCTGATTATGTAGATTTCTAGTCATGATGCTGGAGAATTTTTCTGGATGTAAACTGTGTATGAGGTTTTGAAACGTCCAACGTTTCGAGTGGACACTCCACCCATACATAGTTTACATCCAGAAAAATTCTCCAACAACATAGATGAGAGCTTAAGGAAGCAGTATGTTTGATGATTGGAGGAGAAGAAAACATTGAGTATGTCCCACGATGAGTGAATATTGTTGTTGAGCCATGGCCATTTGTAAATTTCTTGTCAATGAGTAACAATACACTAAATCTGTGTATAACTCACTGTTTGCAATCAATTTCCTGCTTAATAAAATTCCCAATCAACCTAGTTTTCTACCCATTTAGGCTCCCATAGAAAATGTGGTGTCCATTGTGCCTTGAATGTTTGATATTTCTTTATGTTTGTGAAAAAAATATATATGTGTGCGAGTTAGTGGAAGCTCTTCTATGTACTTAAATTGTTGCTTATAGTTGAATCAATGGTTTAATGGTGAATTCCCACTGTGGTTCTAATTGTTTCACTAAGATTCTAAGTCTCCATTATAATTTTAATGAATTCCAACAATTATGGAATGACCACCATCCATCCAGAGCTCAAATGAAATCAAGGGTGGAGAACTACTAGTTGTTGGCCATTGTTTATATTCCCAATCCCTTGTAACCAACAATTCTCTCTCCACTTAGACCATTGGCATCGTTGTTGAGCAATGAACCGAATATGAAACAAAATAGAGTTGCTTACCATTGGTTGGCATTCAACTAGTCGAGATTTTTTTTGTTGGATATTCGAACTAAGCATTATAACCAATTAACAAACAACAATTGAAGAGGCAAATCTCAACCTATTTTTAATTGCAGAGACATCATTTAATTTTAATTTGAAAAGTATCTATGTTGGTGAAATGGACAAGACATAGACTTACCATTTACGGATTAGCGTTACATGTATGCATATTTAGGCGATAAGTTAGATAAGATGTGAAACAATATGACATAAACGATATGAGATGTAGCAATGACAAGTGATTAGGATGGCATCAATGGCATGTTGTCACTTAAATGGTATTATGGCTTCGATGATATGAATAATGTGAACTTTAGATGGTATGGAAATTGACTTAAGACAATTCAAGAAATATAGTGAGTAACATCGTACAAGGTATCTTAAAATGACTCGACAATACAAACTTTGGGAAAATAATGTTCAATGACTTGATGTTGAGATCGTGAAGTAGTCTGGAATGATTTGAGTACTTAAGTCATGAAAATAGTATCAACCAATTTGAAAACATAATTAATTAAATGATATACAATAAGGTAGCTTAAAATTAGACAATACAAGTTTGGGTGGTATCGGACGATGTGAACACATTGTCATTTATCCTAAAAAAAGTGTTGCTCTTTTTCCATTGCTAACCTACACTAAAGTTGCTAAAAATTGGTATTTGATAGGCTCCACCTTTTGCAAAAATGAGATTTTATGAGCTAGTGCCTAAACCCCAATCAAGAACCTAAATTAATGACATTTCAAATGCTTTTAGGAGGTTTCACATATGAAACCTTGAAGAGGAACTCGAGAATGCAAGTGCAACAATATATCTTTGTGATTGTATAATTATGTTATGCTTGTCATATATGGAAGGACTCACCCTTAATATCAACATTGAAGCCAAGTACAAATCTCTATTATAAGGTTGAAGATATCATGATGTTAAGAAGCTTATTTTTCAAGTAGAATAGATGTTTTTTTTTGTTTGTTAGTTTGTCTGTGACCTGCGGGACTAGCCCGTGGCTAAGAAATTGCAATTCAGGGGCATTTAAGCCGTCAAAATCACCCGGGGATCGCACCCGGCCTGAGCCACACCAACCCTTAACATGGCTCGATTTTTTGTCCCCACAGGTTTCGAATCGGAGACTTTAACATCACAGAGTGCCTTAACAACACACTCCATCATCGACTGTTCTACACCTCGGGAACAAGTAGAATAGATGTTAATAATCAAAACTTTTAAATAAAAGTGTAGTACCAAAACATGTGAGTATTGAAGCGTTAATGAATAAGTAAGAGTAAAACCAAATTTTTTTTTCTCCATTCTAATATAGAACTATTGTTTTCTCCATTCTAATTCTAATATAGAACTAGATGAATAAAAACAATTGAATTAGAGTCAATGAAGGATAGTAAGAGATGGTTCATGCATGGAATTTATATTTAGATTAATTAATTATATTATGCCTTTTAGGGTGAGTGATATTAGCATGCATGTGTGCAATTTAAAGAACATTTGGTTAGGTTATTAGTGTGAGTAACAATTTAGCAATAACTTCGTCTTTTTTCGAGCTCTCTTAACTTTATAGTAATTCCATTCATATGGATAATTCATTTTTTATTTCCATAACTATAAACATGTGACAATACACTCTTTATTTTACGAGAATAATAATTACATTAGATTTTAAGAATCATTCTTGAGTTATACCTATAGGCTAACATTATATCGAGTCAAAGTTATTGCACATTTGTACAAAATCAAACTTATTATAATGTTTCACCAATTGTATCTTCTTCAAGTCTCTTTTTAAACAAATTTTCATATTAGTAATATTATATAACTAAATTTTTTCATATTAGTGTTATTACCATTTGCAAATTTTCATATTAGTCAATATTCGATAATGGATAAATCCTAAAAAAACATGAAAATTGAAATTGAATTTTAATAGCTTTGAGCCATCAATTAGCTAAGTTACTTGGCTAGCTATTAAGCAAAGAAGTCACATCCAAAATTATGGGAATAATGGGCATGGTGGCTAGGAAATTTTGCTATTGCGTTTGTTGGAGTTCTCTTCTTCATTATCTCCTTTATTACTAGTTTGTAATTGTCTCAAGAATTCAACTCGGAGAAACAATCCTAATAATCTTTCTCTTCTATGTAGTTGGGTATTCCATGAAGGTGCTCATTTTTTTTCCTCAGAAAAAAGTGTAATTCTATTTATCCAAAGAGAACCAAAATTCATTTTGTAGGTGCATAAAGCATGACCAAATCTTGGGTAGAAAAATCCCAAAGGGACAAAAGAAACTGGTTGGTAAGCCATAAAGAGAATATAACAACAGTAGCTCGGAGAAACCCCAAATGGGCCAGAAAACCCGGTTCAAGAGATCTCGTCACAGAATAAAACCCCAAACAATGCAATCCAAACAAACCTTGGTGGCCAGATGGACCAGGTCAAAGTGGTATGAAAACCTTCACATCAGTAGAACCAGATAGCAACAACGTCGATGGAGACCTCAACCAATAACAGTAAGACCAGAAACTGCACGCCCACTCAATGGACCTCAAAGTGATCAAACCACATCGCGCGCCCAAGGATAGGACCTCAAAGCTCTAACACAAACCCCGCCAGATAGAAAGATACATCAATAGCCACCAATAGGAGTCGGATCTGAGCATACATCAAACCCTGAACAAACCAAAGAAACCAGAGAGAGGAACCGCAAATAAGGAGCGAATTAAAGTAGAGACCTTGCCAAGAAATACACAGATCTGAGAAAAAAAGACCAGGCGACACCCCCGCAAATGCACCCATAAGAAAGACTGCAGCTCGAATCCAAAAGAATAACGGATCTACTCCCAAAGCAAACTCCAATGGAAGAATGGCCAAGCAAACGGAGGTTGTGAGCACCGAAGCCCACTCAAAGGAAGAACAGATTTGGGCAAAGGACTCGAACTGAGCAAAGCAAGAGAACCAAGGCGATGGAACTGCAACACCGGGAAATGATGGGTCGCCTCCGCAATCCAGAAAGAAGCCCAATCCGCACATGAAGATCAAAGAATGGGAAGGAAGGAGACCTCCCCGCAAGAAAAACCATGAAAGGTAGACTCAGAATAAGGAAAAAACGTCGAGGAGAAGATGGCTTCAAGCCAAAGGAGGCCGCAGAGAAATCCACACTTGGGCATCTAAAGACAATAGTAAAAAACGAGGGGTCTGTGGCTTGGGAAACCCTAGTCGTAGACCCCAGATCTCGATCATATAATACCTCTCTCTCCATGAAGGTGCTCATTCTTTGTTCTATCTTTTGATTTAATTTGTTGTACTTCTTCAACTTCTTGGAGATTACTTCAACCATGTCTTTTAAAATGTCCCTTTCCTTTCCATTGACCTCATATTCAAAGTGAGTGATTCTCTTCCACTTATTCCTTTGGGTGCTCCATGTTGATGAGTGTTTTAAGCTTGGTGGGGAAAATTGTTGTTTTTTACATTAAAAACCATAAACATACATATAATTGTGAATTTGGAACTATGATTGGATTTTTCACCAAATTTTCTACCTTTTTCATGTCAATTCATGACATAAACTCCAAATTCTCAAACTCCATTCTTAAAGTGAACAAGTGTTAAGATTGCCATTATGATTGAGGTCATTCTTAGTTTTATCACTCATTATTCTTATAATTATACAATGAAGGTTCTTCATTCCCAACTACTTTAAAAAATGTAGATGCCTTAAACAATTATCTGATGCAATGGAAAGACCCACTCAAATGTGATATCCCTTTTGTAGAAAAGGAATTTAACCCTGATAATTAAATGAACTATTTTTATGAAAGCACATACAACTATTAAAAATGTAGTAATTTTGTTGTGAGGGTAAAGGTGTTGTGGAGTGAAGTTGTATCATCATGAGGGTAGAGTTGAGAGGTGAAGTTGTGCAATTTCTCCCCGCGAGGGCGAGATGAGGAGTAATGTTAGAATTTGACGTTCACTTTTATATTTCAAATAAAAAATTAGAATGACCAAAATTTTTCACTGCCCTTTAATTTATGTTTATATAAATTTATAATGAGTCATTTTTTTAATAAGAGACTAATGTCCTTGTGAGTGTAGAGCCCTTGCTTGTGTCCATACGAGAGAATGCATTTAACCTCTTGATGTTGGTTTCCCTCCATCGTCAAAGAGACTCGACACATGTCCTAGGTAAATTAGTTTTAAGTGGACATTGACATGATACTTTATCCTTTTTAAAGAAACTCACTGAAGCGACTTTTCCACACAAAGACAATAAAATTTTGCCATACAAAAAATCATAATATTATTATAACGATGTTCTATGCAAAAAGGGTGAGCATAAAATCATACAATGCATATCCATTTCAGAGTGACTTGCGTAGATTTTAGAGGCTAGGGTACACATGTTGTTGTTCCATGACTCGTATGACGACTACAATGTGGAATCAAGTGCACATAGTAGTACAACTAGATTCCACAAGGGATGCCATGTCCCCTTACATGTGGTGAACTTAAGATGACAACACCCATGCACATATGAAGTGCAATAAATGGCTACCCTCTAGGCATCTATGGTTGCGTGATTAATGATATTTATCCTCATCCATACAAAAATATTACACATTTACACAAAAAGTACCACGCATTTGCACAACTTGTATGAAACTTACTTACCAAGTTATAATTTATTTTATTTTTTAGATGTATATATACATTACAATCACATCACAGTGCACACATATTTTAGGGCATCAACTACAACTGTTATAGCAAAATTTTCCTCACCCCATGCAACTTGCTCGGAAGGCCTTTTCCATTTCCCTATGCAGACTTGAAGTCCCTTTTGCAATTCCCAGAGTTAAAAATTGAATTTTTCCACATATACACGCCCTAACAACTATACAACGTGCATATAAGCAGGTTGCACCATTACAGCCCGCGTACATCGGGTTTTGTGCTCAAAATAAAAAAAATGGTGTCGAGTTTCGATGTCATGTCACGAGATCCATGATCCTTGACCTTCCATATACTGGAAATCTTTCAACTCGGCCCTTCAGTTCCATTTGAAGGCTATAAATGGGCCTTATCCAAGCTGTAGAGAAGAGGAGAAGAATTCAACTTTGAGAGCAAAGTTACTCTGGAGAAATTATTCACTTCATATTGAGTCTGCATCCCTTTGTCCTTTTAAGTTTGAACACATTGTTTAGCTCCCAAGCTCTTCCCTGTTTGGTGGAGAACCTCATTGTCTCTCTTATATGACATTGCCTTTCGTGGAGGATTGAAGTGGTGGAGGCCCAGTTGGAAGGGACTTAGTTTCTCGGTTTTGAAAGTGCTGACACGGAAGTTTGTCATTCATACACTTTTGTTGATTACATTTTAATAGAAATACTCTTTTCTCGTCCAATTAATGTCTTGCAAATATTTGAATTGTTATTCCATGGGCGTATTTGTTATGAATATTGATGGATTATGCTATTGTATGTGTTAACTTTATATATTATCACCATATGCTTGCATATCTTGGTTGTTGAGGACAAGTTGCAGGTGTATTTCTTTGAGTCAAGTGCTCAACGATGGACTTCATCGAACGTCTAGACGAGGTAGCCTCTTTATCTTGTCTGGTTAGCATAATTGTTTATATAGCATACTTGAGATTAGATTTGATTTTTGCGATCATTTACGTCTGTTGTGGTTTACCTCATGCGATAGATTGATTTTTCTTGTAACATAATTGGCAACCATATTGGGGATTGAATCTTCTTTTCGAGGTTTGGAGTGTTTTTTTCCTTTGATTGCTCTCGTTTATCTTGAGTTTCATGTCGTCTAATTACTTGACAACCTCTTGTCATTTTGATTCTGAGTTTCTTGGCTTTACCCTTAACCTGGCAGTGTTTTAACACATATACGTGTGTTTTCCCTTGACAGACGCGTACATACATGAGCTAGCGTTCTATAGGGAGCGTACATGCGCGGTTGTCTCCTGAACAATGGCGTACATCATCCTTTTTTTTCTTGATTGTTGAGTTTGATGTTTGTTGGGTAAGTGTTGGTGGTTGTTGAGTCTTCTTAGGTCTCTGTCATGACTGTTAAGTGCCTGCAGAGTGATAGGAAACCTTTCTTTGGTTGAATTTTTGGGCGGTTTTTCTTTCTCATCATCCTTTTCATTGGTTGTCCTTGCATCTTGGGCTAGGTGTTTGCTTCCCGATATTCTACTTGGTTTTTCTATATTTACATACAGTAGGGCTTTATATCAAGTTGTTGTTCAGTCCTTGCATTTTCATTCTTTTATATTGAAAATACAAAAATATACATTTTACATTGTTGGCATTTGATCTTTTGGGTTCTTATCGTTGATCTTAGTACAAGTATGGAAAGATTGCATCTTATTGGAAATTGCAGAATTGAATTGAAAGTTGCATTTTGAAAAGCTTATCATTTATTGAGAATTGAAGTTAGGCTTTGAATTATATTCATATTCATTTATTTTACTTGTTGCGTCATAACATCATTAGTTTAACGACCGTACCTTTTGAGTAAACAAAGCCACTAAAAGTAACGTTGATAAATTTAAAATTGATTAGAAACGATTTTATTTTTCAAGGTGCACAAACTAGCTTAAGATTTAGAGCCTTGGAATAGGGTTTTGTGAGTAAACTTCACCAAGGCTATTAAACTCAACATATGTGTTTGACTAAGGAAGTGGTGAAATCCATTGTATAATTTGTGACGTCAGGAAGCTCCACTCACACCAGAGCTAAGAACAAGGTCGCGTGAAGTTGGTTGAGGATATATCCCTCCAATACCTTCTTAACGTCAGAGATATTTATGGGGATCTATTCGTATATGGTGGTCTTGCTAGTACCTTTACCTCTGTGAGAGGCGGTGCTTTTGAGATTTTGGGCTTTGTTACCCTGCCCATACGGTGGACCTAACTTATGATTGTTCGCCTGCGCATTGGTTATATCGTGGTGGCTTAGTTTCTTGACATAGACAACCACATAGGTTACTTGAAGGAGTTATTCTGCAAGTACCCTGGGTTAAATAAGGGTCAGACAACCCACAACCTTTATAGAGGATTACCTCTCTAGGGGGATCTGACCGATTGGTTGCTAAGCCCACGAGGTCCCTTATAAATGATTATGATACCTCCAATATTTTGCAGGGAGTCTCAGACCCCTCTTGGGCGAGGCACGCCTACTTTAGGGAGGGAGGCCCCTTTCAACCACTTTATCCTATTTGTGTCCATATTGGCCTTTTGTTTATTTTGGTGTGCTCTTTGATTGTTAGTTGGCCTTAGGATTTGTTTTTATATCTCAAGTATTGAGTCATCATGGAGCCAGACCAACGTCCTCGCAAGTCTCGTCATTTGTTAAAGTTACCACCGCATCTTGAGTCTTTGCCTTATAAAAGGCATAAAGTTATCAAACGCAATACACACACCTCCACCTACCATACTTGTGGTCATACAAGTATGAGTATTGAGTCGAGTCAAAAAGATACTAGGAGTCCTTCAACTCCCATACCCACTATAGTTAATGGTACTCCTTCGATACCTTCAACCACCATGGTTGTAGGGCCAGAGGTTCCCATCATCACTCATGTTCAACCTATAGTTAATACTCAGCCTATAGTCACAAACCCTTTTGGGCCTCTTTTTCGTTCGTCGAGCTACAATACTCAGTCCATCCCTACGATCTCTAGCCCTTTTTCTTATGGTATGCCGAATTTTACATTGCAATTTGCAACCTCCATTCAAGCGTCTAATCTGAATACTAGTATTGAACTTGGGGGCATGGCTCCTCCGCATATTCCATTCTCGTTTAGCGGTGCTCATATTCCTCAAACAACTCCTACAGTTGGAAGACTACCTCCTTTTCACCCCGAGTCTAATCTTGGTCATAATGCTCCTGGATGGAGTAGTCAACCTGGCGGACAAGCCGTTGCTTATGTTCCGTCCTTTACACCTACCTCCTCCACATTAATTTTGACCAACACGTTTGGCATGACGAATGCACCTCTATCCTCTGGATTCGCACTTGGAGGAGGTCAATTTCACGCCTTGGGAAACCCCCAACCTGGAGATACTCTCGTTGGGGGAAATATTTACAATCCTCATCATAACATTCCTACTAGAATGGTGCCCAACTGATCCTTTGTGAATCAGTTTGGAGGGGGGTTTTACAATCCCGGACAGGGCCATGGGGCATACCAGAACCCTGGATGGGCCACGATTCCCCAACAACAATCTTTCTCGAGAGCTTGGGGCTAGATGTCGCAACCCTATCTCCCTTTTCTGGCCATGCTCAATTTTCCAGACTTGTTAAGAATAATGAATGACCCTGTACGTTATTACCTGACATGGCCCCCCGTCCCCACCAAGATTCCTTCAGATAATCTAAAATTCGAGGGCAAGACACTTGAGGATCCCAGTGATCACGTCACTACTTTTCATCTTTGGTGCTCTTCTAATTCCCTTAATGACGATTCTATTCATTTAAGATTGTTTCAACTCATCCTCATAAGGGTCGCAACGAAATGGTACATAGAGCTATCGGGGAGGCATATGAAAATTTTAATCAGATAGTATTAGTCTTCCTCAACCACTTCCAATTGTTGGTTCGTTACAATGTCGGCATAAAAAATATGTTGGCCTTCTGCTAGGATAAATCCATCCATATCTTGGATCACATCCAAGAGTGGCGTAGATGGAAGAGGTTGATCAAGGCCTACATTCCTCCAGAGTTCCTATTGGAATGGTTTATTAAGTCTTTAGAGCCTTATATTTCAAAGTATGTTTCTACATCCAGAGTTACATATGAGGAAGAATTCATCTTTAAATCCCATTAGTTAGATCTTATATATGCTCAGTCTGGGATGTTATACGAAATTCTTCCTAAAGCATCGAGGTCAAGCTACGACCCTAGACAAAAGCTCGGGCCTCATGTTGATGGAATCGTAGGCTCCGTAAATGTTAAATCTACAGACTTGATGACAAGCCAATTGAAATAATTGTCTCTAAACTTGTCTGTAGGAGGGCAAGCTTCGATGTGTCCTTCACTCCCACTCAGTCGATGGATGTACATTATGTGCAATCGTCGACCAACCCGAATGGTAACCAACAACGAGGAGGGAATAAAAGGAAAGGACGTGGTAACAATCGTAAGGGTGGTAGGAATAATAATAATAATAATAATAAACCCAATGACAACGTTAACAATGAGAAATTGAACAATAATGATGGTGAGGGCAATAAAGAAAGGCAAAAGGTGAAGTTTCCTTGCAATCTTTGCCCTGATGATAACCTTACCCACTTGTGCCCCAAACTCGCTAAAGTTGCGAGGCTTTTATCTCTACCACCCGCTCTGCTGACTAATCATTTTTTGCATAATCAACACATGGCCTCGAGCTCCTCTAATGCCAGAAATGAGGCAAGTGGAAGTCAAAACCCACTAGCACAAGATGGTGACCGCCTTTGCATCAATATGGTCAAGTCTCAGGTTAATGTAGCCACTCAGTCTCACAGTTACAGTTCTTCACAGACTATTCCAGGTCTAGAATCTCCTCCTCCTCCAAAGACGCATTTACAGATCGAAAAACTAGAGCCTTCGCCTTGTATTCCGAAAGGAGTACTCAAACGCTCTACACACAACCCTAATGCTAGAGCTGCCTAGAATTACTCTATTGTTGAGGATCCGGGTCAAACCCCTTACGTGATGTAGGCTCTGGAGGTACTCCAGATGTGTCCTTCACAAATGAATTCCTTGTTATCTGCGTTAGGAGCTCTAGACCCCTATGGCTCTATGGTTATCAAGTTTGACATCAAAAATGTGAAGCCTCGCTTGACTTAGCACGTGGCTTTTCAAATCCATGTGGATTACTCAAAGTATACAATCAAATGTATTGTTATTGATGAAGGCGCTACAACGTGCATTATGTCCCTAACCTGTTGGAAAGCAATTGGCTCTCCAACCCTCTCTCAATCTCTGACCATGTTGATCACATTTGATGGTCATTCTTTCCATCCCCATGATATTCTTCTTGCCTTTGTGGTCCAGCTAGGTGGGAAGATGGTGGAGGTGGATGTTGAGGTGGTTGATGCGCCCCTTGACTATAACTTATTACTAGGGCGTAACTCGAATATGTTATGACTGCAGTCATATTGTCCATCTTCCATACTTTATGTTTTCCTCACGATGGGGAAATCATGACAATCGATCAGTTGTCCTTTGCATATGCTAGCCCCAATGCATCAGTTGGACCGTCGATCCTTGTGATCGACAATTCTCAGTCAGCAACTGAGAATATTGGTGTCGAAATGTATTCCTCCCTTATGGGTACCTTTGATTTCATTGCACCAATTCATCATATCTATGCCATGTCCATTAGGTTCGCTTCATCAATGAGGTTCGTTCCTTCCCTCACTTCGTATTTTAACTATCCTTGGACCCTGCCTTCCTCGACTGCATCTTGTGAAGGTTAGTCACATGCTGGAATGACCATGCCACTGTCGGCGGCAGAGATAACGTATCATGTTATTCTTGACTCTACTTCCGACCTAGATCATGTCTCCTCGTAGACAGACGAGGAGGATCATGTTCTCTGGCCCATATGGGCCACTTCATCATCTTGCTCACATGATTGCCTCGATGACACTTTACCTTCGGATGAAGCGATCTTAGAGGCAATGAATGGTTTTGATAGGCCATGGAATGATATGCACCATCGCTCAAGACGATTTAGATCCACCTTGAGTGAGATAGTCGGTCATGCCATAATTCCACTTGATACACATGACATTTATGTCGAAGGAAACATGGTGAGTATCTCTCTTTCCATCATGATCGATATCTCTCGTATTCCTGGTAAAGTTGAAAATGTATATATCGGTGTGAATTGCTCGCATGAAGAAATTCAGATCTACACCAAGCTCTTCAAAGAATTATGTGATGTATTCACTTGGTCATATGAAGAGATGCCGAGAATCAACGCTCGAATTGTCAAACATGAGATTAAAACCTACCCGGATGCTAAGCTTGTTCGGCAATGACTTAGAGCTGTTAATCCCAAGACGACCCCTACTATTAAGGCAGAGGTGGAGAAACTACTAAATGTTGGTTTTATCTACCCAGTTCCCTTGACTGAATGGGTATTTGATCTCGTTCCTGCAAATAAGAAACAAGGAACCATCCATGTATGCATGGACTTTCGAGAGCTGAGTAAGGCATGTCTTAAAGACAAATTCCTGACACCTTTCATTGATCGGATTCTCGATGAGTGTGCGGGAAGTGAGGTTTTTTCTTTTATGGATGGATTTTCAGGATACAACCAAATTCAGATTAAACCCAAGGATCAACATAAGACGACATTTATTTTTCCTTCGAGTACATTCGCATACCAGAAAATGCCTTTCAGCCTTAAAAATGTCGGAGAAACCTTCCAATGGGCCATGACCATCGATTTTCATGATCTCAAGGATATAATCGAAGCTTACCTTGATGATCTTTGTTATCACATGAAGTTGTTAAGGGTCTCATGAAGTTGTTATGGGTCAATTTTATCCTTAGGTTTTTAATTTTTTATCCTTAGTCTTGTTTAAGTTTCAATTTTAGTCTCCTCTTTATGGTTTTCTTAGGTCTTAACACAAAATAAATGTAAGGTTGAATGTTGGCCCATACCTTTGGTTTATACCTTCATCTCATCACACGATTAGACAACCATCACCATCACCTTTATGCCACCACTATCCTGACATGTCACTACCTCCACTATGCGCTTAAACCCCTCCACCTTGTCCCTCTACCCGTTAGGAGGTCAAATCAAGTCATTTTAGTACGTTGCCATCTCATCAGGAGTTTGCGTAGTGCATCTTGAGTACATCTTCCCTCTTTATCATTATTGCACTTATGAGGGTTGTGTCAGTCGATCTCATTGTTTTCAGCATCCATAATTTAAAAGAAATAAGTTGGGATTTAGTCATTTAAGGTTGCCTAACTGTTTTCTCAAATATTTGAATTTTGCTCCTAGTTCGGTGTTGCAGAAACTCCTAAGTTCAGATAGGCACTGCGAATTCTGTTGTAGACTAGCTGACAAAGGGGAATTGAAGGTTAGAGTGGTTCTCAGCGGTTTCATGTTATTTGAAGTATATCTACAGTCGAGCCACATTGTTCAGGTACTCCTTAAGTTTTCTGAGCTCTGTTGAATATCAGATTAAAGTTGTGCTTATGTTTCTCTTCCTGGGCACTACAAATTGAGGATCTACATTCCAAACCTACCTCTTTACCTTTGTTAACACCAAATTCTCAGCTTGTCTGTAGTATTGTCATCCTCTTCTATCACAATTGAGCAAATCATGTTGTCAGATCCATTGTGCCTATCTCTTTCTTGGCCCTTGTTGTTATACTATGAAATCTTCTACGAATTGCGCTAAGGATCCCATGTTCCAACGTTGCGAACCTATGCATAAATATCAACATTGTTATCCTCTGATTGCATGAACTGCACCATCTCTTTCCCTGTATAGTTTCAATTGTTATTTCAAATCTAGAGTATGTCTACATTGAAAAGTTTAAGAGCCTTGCTTATTAAAATGGTGATGACCTTTCATGATGGTGAATTATTAGCTTAAAACCCTAACAACTGCCTCCTCCTTGCATATCCTTTTTTCTAAAAGGTTTTTTCCTTCTTAGCCATAAGTTTCCCTTCCATAAGTTCAACAGTCAAACAGACAGAAAAACACTAAAGCCTTACATTGAAGCCAACTTTGAAAAAGATCAGCATTCAAGACCTATGTCCTTGTTTTGCCTCTCATATCTCTCAGATTATTGTAGTGTTTTTTCTCTTGTTTATAGCAAATGGATACACCTCATCAGAAGAAGTCTCATAAGGGTGGGAGTGTAATCCAGATAGAGCCTTGTGATATGTAATTGTTTGATGATGAACCTCTGATCAAAGAGTTCTTCCAGAAGGTTGGATGTTTAAATTTATGTCAGAATATGCAAAGGGGGCACTCTGAGGTAGTCAGAGAGTTTGCCTTAAATTTTGATGGCATTAAAACCAAGGTGGGAACCTTTGAAATGGAGGTATCTGAAGCCACCATTATAGCAGCCACTAAGATACCCAACACTGGTGAAAGATGGTTTAAATCCATGACTCTTAATGCAACCTTCTCTAAAGAGTTCCTCAAACAAGAACATCATGGATATAACCTAGCAAAGGGATTGCCTCGGAGCCACTTGGTTGAGGGATTTTACAAGATGTTAAAGGTGATCGAGAGATATTTTACACGTGAGGGCAGATTCAACATGATTTACCAATATCACATTAGACATTTGTTGCACTTCACAGGAAAAGACCTAATGAACATCCCTTTCTATTTGTTTAGGAGTATGGGGAAAATGGCTGATAGGGTCCAAGGCAAGTCCAAGGTTGTGAACACAAGTGTTTTCCACTCAGGGTCGATTAGGATGCTTGTGATGGAGGAGTTGAAGAAGAGAAACATAGCTTGGGAGAAGTTCATTGCCTATGCAAATCCATAGTTAAATGTAGCCCTTACTCCTCAATCTAAGGTGCATAGCCCTTTGCAAGCTGATAGTGTTGTCCACACAAAGAAAAGAAAAAAGAGAAAGGGAAAACACATTGCGAAAGATGATGAGGCTCTTAAGGAACAAGAAGAAGAAGGAGGAGGAGCTCATCACTCTCCATAGAGGGAATTTTCACCCCAACCAACTCTAGAATTAGAAGAAGTTCCCTCAGCTAAAACCACAAGCAAAAAAGGGAGAAAGTTACTCTTCCCCTCACCTATTATTGCGGTTGAGACTAGAGCTAGGAGGCCCTGCACCAGGTCATCAACCAAGAAGTAAACTGTTGAACAAGAATCCATAACAAAGGCTCATGTCAAGAGGAATGATAAGGGTAAAATTGAGACTGTTGAGAAACATGTTGAAATCATAGACATAACCACTCCCCCTGAGAACCGTACCTTCAAAAGATTGATCATATAACTCAAAGATGTCAGAAAGGAGGTTGCTCACCTGAAGGAAGAAGGGTTGGCTGAGAGGAAGAGGTTGAGGGATCTTATGGATATATATATAAGGAAACCATTGATCTGGCCAGATTTTCAACAACGATGTTTTTTCCCCTCCATAGGAAGCTTCAAAATATATACATGCAAAACAAAGATTTACAATCACATATCAGAAAGCTCAAGCTGGAGTTACAGCCCTTCAAATATGAGTTAGCTCAAAGAAATCTCAATGTGCTAGCTCACGCTGCAACCAGAAGGAGTACCAGACTCAGGAGGCGAAATGGTGTGGTTGAAAGACCCTCAATTTTGAAGATGATCACCTTAGCATTTTGAAGTTTTTTGTGGGAAGTATCATGATTATACTTGATTATGAGGCTTCTACAGGCTTATACACCTTTGACTAAGGTTTTTGTGTATTTTTGGCTCAAACTGCACAACACAGACAGCTACAAGACATTTTGTAGCGCATGGTGCTATGAAATGATCTACATAGACAAAAGTTGTAGGTTCGCTATGAAATGTGTTGCAAAATCATTTACATACACAGAAGTTGCACAGTCGCTGCGAGATTCGCTGTGAAATCACCTATTCAGACAGAAAATGAAAGATTTCTACATAATCTGCTACGAAATGGTCTACACAGGCGGGCGCTGCAGAATTCGCTACAAAATTTGCTGCGAAATCTGCTATGAACTGGCTGATATAGTCAACACTTCAGGGTTCACTGCCAATTCTAGTTTTGATGGATTTTGAGGTAATCAAGAGTCACCGGGTGGCAAATGGAACTTAACATAGATGTTGGGAGGTCAGTTGGAACTGGTGCACACATGGAAACAAAGGAGATGTGCCCAAGGAACAACTCATTATGCAAAGATTATGGTGTTAGAGTTGTTGCCAACATTTTCCCTGTTTTTAGCAGTTTGTTGTTTCCACTTGTACAAATGTTAGATTTTCAATTTTTAGTGGGAGAATCCTATGTAAGAGGATCCATCTTGAATTGCATGTTGTCACTTACTGTTTAGGCTATAAATACAACATTAGAATGACATTTTTGGGTTTGAATGGTTGAGCATAGAATCCCTTGTGTAATGTTTTGATGTAACAGAGCCAGACTCTAGTTTTTATGTATGAGATCTGAGCCATTTTTCCTAATAGAAGTCATCTTCCTATTTCCATTATCTTACTTATTTCTTACTCTGATTTGCTCATCATTGAATGATTCAATTGAGATATTATAGTTTTGTTACAATGTATGCTTTATTGTGATGCTGTTGTAATTTTATCAGTGTTTTAAAGTTTGGATCAAGAAGTTCTTGTGTCTGAGCTTTTTCTTCATTTGTCTGCTAGTAAGGACTAATCCTAATATTCTTCCATTAAAGTCTTCCATCTACTCACACTTATCTTTAAATCACTGGTTGAAGTTATCCAAGACCTCATTTGCTTATGCATTCTTGCCTAGAGATTTATGTGTTTGAGCATTGCTATGCTGAGTTTTATCCATTTGACCCTTTATCATAAATTTACCATTACAAAACTATTTGATGGGTACTGGGCTTATCCTCTAGTATTTTGAGGGTGACTCTCAATGCTAAAATTCTTGGCGTCGTTTCTGGGGAATAGATTGAAAACATTTCCTTGGGATTGAACGACAAAGAAATAATGATTTTGAAGGTGCATTAGAAATCAGTACATTGAAGATAGCAACTTGCACCTGTCGACTCCACTATTTCAGTTGTGGCTCCCAAAGGCAGATGCACGAGGTCTACTCCACATCTACCTCTGGCTACACCTGAAGCCGACCTAGAGAAGATTGTCAAGAAGGGAAAAGCTTCTCAAGAAGGATTTCCAGTTGTTGTACCAGGTACTTCTGGTCATTTTCCCGATTCCACTTTTAATGCACTAGTAGCTATATCTAGTACTCCTCTTTCACCCTCTGTTGAAATTTCTAGAAAGGTTGATCTTGAAAATTTCCCTGTAGAATACTCTTCTTTTTCTCCCAAATTGAAAGAAGAAAGTTTTGAATTTCTTGCCTCTCCTGATGTTGTAAGTTGGTTTAGACTTAAGAGCTTAGAAGATTTTCCTACCTTAGGTTCTCCATCTCCTCCTTCTATTAAAATTGTTCTAACTAAAGAGGAAGAAACCTCAATGCCCTTGGAATCTACACCATCTTCCTCCAAGACTCAGTCTTTCCTTGTGAAAACTGAAATCTCCCCATCTTACATCCCTTCTTCTCCCAAGCTACACATAATCAATACTGTGGTTGTTCCAGTCAAGACTCCATCTCCTCCTTGCTCTCCTAGAACTTATAATCCAATTGCAGGTGTTAACCTTCCTACGAATAGGATGGATGCAATAGTAGTTGTTAGGTATGCCCCTGTTGTGTTGCCTCAGCCTATGAATGCTCTCCCGGTTGGAGACAACCTTAAGTACATGCCCAAGTTTACAGGGGAAGAGGACATAATTGTAGAGGAACATCTTGCAATCTTTTATAGCTATGCTGACAATATTAATATTGAGAATGAAGATGTGTGGATGAGAGTTTTTGTGCAAAGCCTAGATGGTGGAGCTAGGAAATGGTTTAGGGGTTTAACTATTGGATCTATTTCTAGAATTGAAGCTCTGAATGATGCTTTTCTGAGGAATTGGGGAGATAAGAAAGATTTTGTATATTATATCACATAGTTTGGGTCACTCAAGAGGAAAGAAGGGGAATCTGTTTCAGAATTTTCAAAAAAAAATTGATAAAATGCACAACAAAATCCCCATAGAAAATTCTGCCAAGATCACCTATGGCAGTGCTTTTGACCCTGAGTTTTGCCTCAGGTTGAGAGAAAGAAGATCTACCTCTTTAGCTCATATGCAAGATGCAACCTTGGAGGTAGAATCTAACATATTGGCGGCTGGCAAGCTTAGGGGAAAATCTGATAGAGATAGGAGAAAAAGTAGGGCTAAAGCTTACACATCTGATTCCACTGCTTTCAATCCTCAAGTTGATGGACTGAAAAAATTGGTAAAATCGCTTTCTGTTGAAATGGAAAAGATGAAACTTGAAGGAAAACAAAATTATAGAAACACACAGAATGCTGATAACAGAGGAAATTTTAGAAGACCAAACAATGCCCCTTCGGTCCTTCAAAGAGATCAAAGAAATAGGGATAAGGATGATCAAAATTTCCAAGCCCCTCTCCAAAATAACCCGGTTGATGATGGAGTAGGAGAGGATGAAGAAACTGATCCAAAAATTCATTGTCTAGGTTATACCTCTCCAACCCCTCACTTAACTCAACCTACATATGAAGAATCTCTTATGGAAACCAATTGAATGAGTTGATTAAAGGGGGAAAATCCAATGAAAATCCAAATAAATACAACCTAAGGTCAAAAAAGAAGGAGGGGAAACCTATCACATCAGATCAGCCCAATAAAATAGAAAAAATTTCCAAGGCTGTGGTTTCTAGCAGCAAAGAAAAAGAGGAACAAAACCTTGAAGCAGTGGTTAAGACCCTTGTCCCATAAATTAAGGAGATTATGAAATCTTCCTCTGCTTTCATCTTTGAGAATGAAATTAATAAGATAAAAATCCCAGTACCCTTTTTAGAGATGATAAAAAATGAAGAGTTTAAAAAATATCTTTCCAAGATGTTGCAACCCGAATTATCCTCCAATTCCACAGACTTAGTGAACCTTCAGGATGAAAAACCAGCAATCATATTGGGACCTTTGGTAGAATATAGGGATGACTCTTCTCCTCTTTTCTACACATCTTTGAATATTCATGATAAAGTTTTGCACAACTGCTTCATGGACTCGGGTGCATCTCATAACCTTATGCCCAAAACTGTCATGGATGAGCTTGGTCTGGAAATTACAAAAACTTATCATGACCTATACTCATTTGATTCTAGAAAAGTGAAGTGCCTTGGGGTAATCAAAGACCTGGTTGTTACCTTGTTTCAATTTCCCATGAAGAGTGTGGTCATGGATATTGTGGTGGTTGATGTCCCCCATAAGTTTGGGATGTTCTTGTCAAGGTCTTGGATCAAAAGACTAGGGGGGAATTTGCAGATGGACCTTTCATATGCCACCATTCTTGTATTTGGAGGAGAGCACAAAAGGCTTTATAGGGAAGCCCAACTAGCTTACATCATCAGTGATGAAGCTAATCCTACAAACCACCCCATTTTTGCATTTGATACTGATTTAGGAATCCAGTATTTTACAACGCACTGATGCTCCTCAATCACCTATTGAAATAAAAAAATGGCCCATTAACACTAGTGAGATTCCTCCTCAAAATAACCATGTATAGAAGATGTTTTTTTATGGAGCCTCTTCTAAAGAAGGTGTTGGTGTTGGAGTGGTCTTTATTTCCCCAACTCAAGAGATCATATATTTGTCTTATAAACTTGAATCTGAAACCACAAATAATGTAGCAGAGTATGAGTTTCTTGTTTTGGGTTTGGGGGCTACTAGAGATATGAAGATTGAAGAGTTAGTAGTGTTTGGAGATGATGAACTAATTGTACACCAAGTTAAAATTTTGTATCAAGATAAACACCCCAGGTTAAGGACTTACATGAATGAAGTTTGGGATCTTGTTGATAATTTCTTCTCAGATTTTAATATCTCTTTTGTTCTAAGAGAAGAAAATACTATGGCAGATTCTTTGGTTGTTTTTGCAAGTAATTTTAAAATTCCTTTGCCCCCCAAGCTCAAATATGATGTGGAAGTGAAGTATAGACCCTCTATACCTAACAATGTCAAACATTGGAAGGTCTTTGAGGATGATCTTGAGATCAAAATATTTTTGGAAACTGTGGAAGAGTTTTTTGCTCTTCATATTGATCAAGATCATGATGATACCAAAATCCCTCATGCTAATATTTTCCTCAATAAAATTGCAGACCACAAGATTGTTCAATTACCCAGTAACCATATTCCAAAAGGACTAGTTCCTTTGGAGAGATTATTTGACAGAAATGATGTTGTTGTGAAGGTTAAAGGTTCAAGTGAAGAGGCTGATGTGAAAGAATGTAATTTAGGTACAGAGGAAAATCCAAAATATGTGAAATTGTCTAGCAATTTATCTAAAGAGCAAAGGGATCAATATGTTAAACTTTTAAAGGAGTTTGATGATGTATTTTCTTGGAAATATGAAGATCTACAAACATATGACATATGCATCATTGAACATAAAATCCCTTTGAAAGAGGAGACCAAGCCATTTAGGCAGAAGCTTAGACAGATAAATCCCATATTGTTGCCTATTATGGAAAAGGAAGTTAAGACACTGCTTGATGCCAAGATCATCATACCTTTAAGGTACTCTGAGTGGGTGGTAAACTTGGTCCCTGTGAGGAAGAAGAATGGTGAAATCGGACTTTGTGTTGATTTCGGAAATTTGAATAGAAGTTCCAAGAAAGATAATTACCACTTGCCAAAGATGGAGCATATTTTGGAGAAGGTGACTGGCTCATCAAGGATGTCTATGATTGATGGATTCTCAGGCTACAACTAGATATATGTCCTACCTGAAGATAGAGAGAAGACATCCTTCACTACTCCTTGGGGCACATTCATGTATGCTAAAATGCCCTTTGGACTAATGAATGCAGGAGCAACCTTTCAGCGAGCAATGGATATTGCCTTTATTGGGGAGAAGGACAAATTTGTGGTCATATATCTAGATGACATTACATTGTTCTCAAGATCTGATAAGGAACATTATCATCATTTGAAAAATGTTTTTCTGAAGTGTGAGAAGTTTGGGCTCTCTCTCAATCCTAAGAAGTCTTTGTTTACTATGAAAGAAGGCAAGTTATTCAGACTATTGTATCAGCAGAAGGGGTAAGGATTGATCCAAGCAGAGTAGAGGCCATCCAAACTTTGTCTCTTCCTAGATCCAAGAAGGAAGTTCAGTCTTTCTTGGGTAAATTAAATTTTCTGAGAAGATTCATCTCTAACTTTGTTGAATTGGTTAAGTACATCACATCTATGCTTAGAAAGGGGAATGAGGTGAAATGGACTGTTGGAGCTCAGGATTCTTTTGACCAGATTAAACATGCATTGACTAAAGCACCAGTTCTCATCAGCCTTGATTATTCAAAGGAATTTCCGATATTCTCTTTTGCCTCATATGACACATTAGTTGTTGTTCTTCTTCAGAAAAACACAAAGGGGTTGGAGCAGCCTATTTCCTTTTTCAGGAAGGCATTGAGGGATGCAGAGATGAGGTATGATATTATGGAAAAGCAGGCTTATGCTTTGGTTAAAGCCCTCAAAGCCTTCAGGGTATACATTCTGCATTCTGAGATTATTGCTTATGTCCCATCAACCTCTATGAAAGAAATACTTATCCAACCCGACATAGATGGGAAGAGAAGCAAATGGATTACCAAAATTTTGGAGTTTGACCTTGAAATGAAGCCTACTAAGTTGGTGAAAAGCCAAGGTTTAGCTAGATTGTTGGTTGAATCAAATTGCAAAGCATCGGGGGTTAATTTTATGAACCTAAACTATGAAAATCAACAAGCTGGTTTTTTGTCAAAAGCTCTCATATCAGTCCCAACTTGGCAGAATGCACTTGGTACAAAGACATCATTTATTTTCTGCAAAAGTTGCAGCCTCCTGATGGTTTGGATAAGAACAAGGTAAGAGCTTTGAAGTTGAAGGCAATCATATATTGTCTCATTGATCACATATTGTATTGGAAAGATCCTCTAGGGGTTCTTTTGAGATGTATAGATCCACAAGAGGCTCAAAAGGCCATGATTGATTTTCATGATAGCTTGTGTGGGGGTCATCACTTTTGGAGAACCACAGCATATAAGATCGTCAGAGATGGGTATTTTTGGCCCAGCCTTTTTACTGATGTCTGTGCAAAGATTAGAGCATGTGACAAATGTCAAAAGTTTTCAGGAAAGCAACAACTCAAATCTTTGCCTCTTAAGCCTCTGGTGGTTTCTGACCCCTTTCAACAGTGGGGACTTGACTTCATTGGGGAAATTCATCCAACATCAAGTGGTCAACATCGGTGGATCTTGACTACAATTGACTATTTCACCAAGTGGATAGAAGCCATTCCTACAAGGAGTTCCTCCCACAAGGTAATCATTAGTTTTCTTAAGGATATCATGTCAAGATTTGGTTGTCCAAGAAAGATTGTTACTGACAATGTTGCCTCTTTCAAAGTTGAACCATTGGTCAAGTTTTGTGACAAGTGTGGTATTTCATTAGTCCATTCTACTCCTTATTATCCCCAAGGCAACGATTTGGCAGATTCTTATAACAAGATTTTGGTAAAGATAATCAAGAAGTTACTGGAGGACGACAAGAAAGCATGAGACTCAAAGCTAAAATTTTCCTTATGGGCTGATAGAGTTACTACAAAGAGATCTCTTGGTATTTCCCCCTTTCAGCTTGTATATGGGATTGAAGCTAATTTTCCTACTCATCTTGACTTGCATATGGAAAATTTCCTTCAGGATCAACAAAGAGAACCAGATGATATGGTCAGAAGGATACAACAACTAGTAGAAGTACATCAGATTAGAGAGCAGCTCCTTGATAAAGCACAGAACCATCAACAAAAGATCAAGCAAGCCTTTGACAAGAAGGTAAGCAAAGAATATTTCCAACTAGGAGATCTGGTGCTCAAGTGGGATGAACCCAAGCAAGACAAAGGAAAACATGGTAAATTCAAAGCCTTGTGGATTGGTCCTTTCAAGTTTTATGAAGTTTTTGAAAATAATACTTATAAATTTTAGAACTTGGAGGATTCTGAAGTTTTTGGTGACCCTGTTAATGGGCACTTTCTGTAGAAGTATTTTTCTTGAGCCATGAGTGGTTGTCCCTTCCATTGTAAATATCACTTTTTGTTTTTCTTTCTATTTGAATAAATGACACCATAGCCCTAGGATAAGACACTGAAGTTGCTTGTTCTTGGCAGCTCACAGGGAGCATGCCATCCCCTGTGGTGCCAATGTTATCACATGAAGTTGTTAAGGGTCTCATGAAGTTGTTATGGGTCAATTTCATCCTTAGGTTTTAAATTTTTTATCCTTAGTCTTGTTTAAGTTTCACTTTTAGGCTACTCTTTATGGTTTTCTTAGGCCTTAGCACAAAATTAATGTAAGGTTGAATATTGGCCCATACCTTTGGTTTATACCTTCATCTCATCACACGATTAGACAACCATCACCATCACCCTTATGCCACCACTAGCCTGACATGTCACTACCTCCACTATGCACTTAAACCCCTCCACTATGTCCCTATACCCATTAGGAGGTCAAATCAAGTCATTTTAGTACGTTGCCATCTCATCAGAAGTTTTCATAGTGTATCTTGAGTACATCTTCCCTCTTTATCATTATTTCACTTATGAGGGTTGTGTCAATCAATCTCATTGCTTTCAACATCCATAATTTAAAGGAAATAAGTTGGGATTTTGTCATTTAAGGCTATCTAACTATTTTCTCAAAGATTTGAATTTTTCTCCTAGTTCGGCGTTGCAGAAACTCCTAAGTTCAGATAGGCGTTGCAGATTTTGCTACAGACTGGCTGACAAAGGGGAATTGAAGGTTAGAGTAGTTGCAACCGATTTCATGCTATCTGAAGCATATCTACAGTCGAGCCACGATGTCCATGTACTCCTTGAGTTTTATGAGCTCTGTTGAAGATCAGATTAAAGTTGTGCTTATGTTTCTCTTCCTGGGCGCAACGAATTGAGGATCTACATTCCAAGCCTACCTCTTTACCTTTGCTATCATCAAATTCTCAGCTTATCTATAGTATTGTCAACCTCTTCTATAAAATTTGAGAAAATCCTATTGTCGGATCCATGTGCCTATCTCTTTCTTGGCCCTTGCTGTTATACTATGAAATCTACTACGGATTGCGCTATGGATCCCATGTTCCAGCGCTGCGAACCTGTGCATAAAACTTAGCTTTGTTATCCTCTGATTTCATGAAATGCATCAACTCTTTCCATTTACAGTTTCAAATGTTATTTCAAATCTAGAGTCTGTCTACACTGAAAAGTTTAAGAGCCTTTTTTATTAAAATGGTGATGACCATGCATGATGGTGAATTATTAGCTTAAAACCCTGGCAGTTTCCTCCTCCTTGCATATCCTTTTTTTTGAAGGGTTTTATTCCTTCTTAGCCATCAGTTTCCCTTCCATAAGTTCAACTGTCAAACAAACAGGAAAACAATGAAGCCTTACATTGAAGCCAACTTTCAAAAATATCATCATTCAAGACCTTTGTCCTTGTTTGGCCTCTCATATCTCTCATATTATTGTAGTGTTTTTCCTCTCGTTTATAGCAAATGGATACACCTTAGCAAAATAAGTCTCATAAGGGTGGGAGTGTATTCAAGGCAGAGCCTTGTGATATGCAGTTGTTTGATGATAAACCTCTGATCAGAGAGGTCTTCCAGAGGGTTGGATGTTTAAATTTCTATCCGAATATGCAGAGGAGACACCCTGAGGTAGCCAGAGAGTTTGCCTTAAATTTTGATGGCACTAAAACCAAGGTGGGAACCCTTGAAATGGAGGTATATGAAGCCACCATTGCATCAACCACTGAGATACCCAACACCGGTGAAACATGGTTTAAATCCATGACTCTTAATGCAACCTTCTCTAAAGAGTTCCTCAAACCAAAACATCAGGGAGATAACCTATCAAAGGGAGTGCCTAGGAGCCACTTGGTCGAGAGATTTGACAAGATGTTAAAGGTTATCCAGAGACATTTTACATGTGAGGGCAGATTCAACATGATTTACCAATATCACATTAGACTTTTGTTGCACTTCACAGGAAAAGACCTAATGAACATCCCTTTCTATTTATTTAGGAGTATGGGGAAAATGGCTGATAGGGTCCAAGCCAAGTCCAAGGTTGTGGACACAAGTGTTTTCCACTCAAGGTTGATTAGGATGCTTGTGATGGAGGAGTTGAAGAAGAGAATCATAGCTTGGGAGTAGTTCATTGCCTCTGCAAATCTACAGTTAAATGTAGCCCCTACTCCTCAATCCAAGGTGCAGAGCCCTTTGCAAGCTGATAGTGTTGTCCACACAAAGACAAGAAAAAAGAGAAAGGGAAAATACATTTCCAAAGATGATGAGGTTCCTAAGGAACAAGAAGAAGAAGGAGGAGGAGCTCATCACTCTCCACAGAGGGAATTTTCACCCCAACCAGCTCCAGAATTAGAAGAAGTTCCCTCGACTAAAACCACAAGCAAAAAAGGGAGAAAGTTACTCTTCCCCTCACCTACTAATGCCGTTGAGACTAAAGCTAGGAGGCCCTTCACCAGGTCATCAGCTAAGAAGGAAATTGTTGAACAAGAAACCACAACAAAATCTCTTGTCAAGAGGAAGGATAAGGGTAAAATTGAGACTGTTGAGAAACATGTTGAAATCGTAGACATAACCACTCCCCCTGAGAACCCTGTTGAGCTCTAGATCTACCTAAGTAAATTAGAGTGCATTTAATATCAATCCGGTGTTTGTAAGACTTAGAGGCATGTCCAAAGTATATGGATTTTAGAGATAGTTTTATCTTTTATGGAGATAACCCAAAGACTTATTC
>ML790770.1:433293-489583 GCA_009831015.1 Picea engelmannii | reverse complement strand
AGCATTGTTGAAGCAGTCATGGCATACTCTAACAGCAGAATGTATTCCATACTGTGGCAATGGCTGCACAGTTCGGCACAAATACAAGTTTAAGACTAAAAGTAAAGGGATCAAATGAAACAGTATAAAGGAAGATATAGAGACTAAAAGGCTAACTTACAATTTGCTTTGATGAATGCTCAAAGCACAAAGTCCTACCACAGCAACGGCAATGGTGCTGCATCCACAAGAATTAGCTTCTTATCAGCAATTCATTTTCCAGAACCCAGAAGAAATGCACATTCAGTACTTAGTTCTTATATTAAATTTGTATATACCTTCAGAAATTATACTGTTGCATAAGGATTAGATTGAAATCCAGATAAATGTTTAAAACCAAATTTTCTTACAAGAAGAACTATCAGAAACTCCAGTATAAAGAGAGTCTATCCTACACAAAATACTAATTATATTTAACCTAAAAGTTTCAAAACCTCTTCTATACCGTAAATTCATACTCTGCTATGAATTAAGAGAAACGCAACAACTACGTAAAGGTATGAGAGAACTCTGACAGATTTTGTATATTCCATTCTTCAATCTCTGACAGACAAACTGTTTGCTCTGAGGGAAGCTTGCTCGTCTATTTTCCAAGTTCCTTTTAGTTCATACATATACGGTTAAACTTTAAAGACAGATTGCATTCCAGAAAAAGGATTTCTTATAATAAATATTTGAACAGGAGCTTAAAGTTAACAACCCAGGATTTATTTGGATAAAAATGATGGTGTTTTTATATTTAATATACATTCACAGCAGTGGGTTTCAAGAAACATATTAAGTGATATTTATAAAAGTATACAAACACTTGTCTTCAGTGTTCACTTATACCTTTTTTTCCTTTTAGCTTTTATTCACCTATAAAGAAAGTTCTAGTAGAAGGTCCAGATGTAAAATACACGATGAAATTGCCAAAGTTATGTTACCATAATGATATCCGTAATCTAGTATATTCCATTCATTCGTGGATATATAGATGACGTCCACATGGCTAAAGAAACAACAGAAATTCCTACTGTAATTAACATGGTAATCAGTGATTGATTTGGTTCCCTAGTTGAGGCTTTTGCACTTCTGTGAGGTGTCTTCATTTGCATTCAAACATGAAACATGATCTTTACACAAAAATACTTATTCAAGCAGATTAGTCATCCCTGATATCCAGATTTTAAGTTCCCGTACTTTGATATCATGGGGATGATGCGAACTCCCTAACTTTGTATTCCCAAATGTAATAGAATGCTCTGTTAATGAATAACAAGAAGAAGAATTTATTGGATGTGGTGGTAATTTCACAGTCAAAATACTATCTGGCCTGGAATTTCTAACACACATATGGCAGAGAAAGAAAATCATAAAGTGGGCTGTGCAATCCACCACCACCAAGGAGAGACAAGTGCCAAAAGTAAGAAAACCGTCCATAACCAACCATTATCCAAACATTATCAAAGCTTGAGAAAGCTTTTATTAGACATTCGTTGCACCTGAAATACAAACTATGACAAGGATTCTGAACTCACATAGACTTTCAACATGCTTACATTCTTCCACTTTTCATTTGCTATAAATTGATAGTAAGAGGATCTAAGCTAGAGACAAATATTTTGGTTATAACTTATAAACCATGAGGTCCCTGGTTCCATTTGAAAGGAACCCAACTGCTTGTTTACACAGATTGAAAAATCGAGGCTCACTTTACAATAAAATAATTTGGGATACTACAGATAGGCGATTCCTTTGTAATTCAACAATTAGGTTTTTGTGCATGGTAATATTAATTTAATATTGGTTCTAAACATCCATCTCTAGAACCATAACAAGATGATAAAGTTTAAAAAGGAAATCAATTTTTTTTTTAAATGTTCCTGTCATTCTATAAAAATCCACTTAAGGTATTGCGGACAGTTGTAGAACCATGCTAATTGATCTACTAACCACTGTAATATGTATGAAAGGCAGTTTGCTACAACCAACAAAATTAGACGTATATTTGACTAGTTCCAAACATGCTGTCATTTATCACGGATAGAATGAATGCACTGCCTTCGTAAATCTCACTAGAGATGATCCCAATTCTCAAGCAGTTTAAAACGTATATCTTTCAGTTGTCTGTGGCTTGTAGGGACCTTTTTGTGAAGGGTTCACGCAGCCAATGCTGCAACATTGGCTAAAATGAATGTATTGTCTAGATCAACTGTTTAATTTTATATGCAGGCTGATGCTTTTGCAAGATTGGTAACTTCACAATTGTTGAATACAAGAAATGCTAGCTCTACCTCAACTTACCTTAACTTAAGAAAGTCATTCAGGATCAGACACTGAGAAAGAAGAAACCACAGAAGAAGAAACTAAACAATTGTATTGTTCATGATGCTAAGCCTTCTTGAAACACTTTTGTGGAGTCAGTGTTACACTTGGAAAAAGATTGGTTCTACATAATAAATCAAAAGCTACTACCCACAAAATATTCTAATAAGGAAAATGTTATTAATAGTGTACCATATGGGTAGGGCCTCTAGCGTCTTCAGGGCACACAGAGGCAGACTATGGGCTTTTACCATTGAACCCTCCATCTTTCGAGCGACTTTGTCACCCAGATCACTATATCCCTGGATCCTTTTGAGGAGGATTTAGAGAGTGTCCCAGGTCATCCAAATCAGTAAAGCAAACTCATAATGATTGAATAATCGCGAGCAGCACTGAAAACGTGGTGATACCTCCTAAGCATGGAGCTACGTTTGAGCTCGGAGCTTTGCCAATTCAAAATAAACATGTATGAGATCAAGCACCTAAAACACAAATTTTGAGGTCTACTTCAACGCCGCAGTGTTGACAAAGGCTCCGATATTTAATTGACATGGAGGCCAATGCCCATCCATCTCTGCATCATTCTCAAGATTAATGAGCATCGAGGTAATGTAGCGTAATGTAACTACACATGAGGGCATTTTCAGAAATCAAGTCAAGTCAAAACAGATCTGCCCCCAACTTGCTTGGCATATATACAAATATGGCAACAAATCGCCATTTGGGGATTACTGGATATTGCTTCAGAACAAAATCCATGGTCTACAATGATTTCCTCACAAAATTCAAGACAACCCCGATACAGAGAACAACCCCGAGACAAATACCCAATAGTTTAAACCTCTTAAGCACTGTCTACCAACGGAAGCAGCACCAGTATGAAACCCGATCACATAAACAAGTACCCAATTGGACAATTAAAAAAAACCCAATAAGCCTATATCCAAAAGATCAAACAACCATTCATTAAAAACCTTTGAAAAGAACTTTAAAAATGCCAATTCTCCGATATAATAAAAAGGAGAAAGAGCTATACCCGACGCCTGAAGGCGTTGAAACTACACTTGCAGACATCACATCGCGCGGCCTCTTGAAATGGTGGAGGCTCGGCCATCGTGTCCTATAAATTATTCTTCACTCAGCTTTGTTGCAGCCAAACTATATTTTATGAGATCAATTTTAAGTATCTTCTCTGCTATAAATTAATAACGATATCTATATAAAGAGAGTGAGTCGATTCTTCGCCAAAGTCGATTCCTTGCCAATTGACTGCAGCTTTCGCTAGATTTCACAGCCCAAATAATACAACCACATATCGACTCCCTCGTTCCTCCGAGTTGGCTTAATTTGTAATGGGGCGGTCATCTTTAGTCAGTGCCATATTTGTTAAAAAGCGAAGGACATTTACTTGGTCTCGTAGAGATCTTTTATTTTTCAAAATAATATAATATAGAGTCTCACTTACAAAATTTGCAATAACTTAATGTCAATATCTGAGGTTTTAGTGTTGGTTTCGAGTCACAAAATTTGCAATAACTTAATGTCAATATATGAGTTTTTAGTGTTTGTTTCGAGTCACGTATGATTACGATTGACAAATTGTCCGATGCTATGACCTTACCGCTTGGAAGTCAACCTTCAAATAAATGTTTATTTATTTTTTAAGTTTTTTTAAGTGAGGTCAACATTTACATGGGTTATAGGTTTGGCAAGATAATGCACTCCCTACGTTCTAAATTATATATGTGTGACATTATGACACTAACTTTGTGACTTATTTTCTAGAATGTGCATATGGATGCCATATTAACAATGGATGTCATATTAAGCATGTTAGATAATGGCATATTAATTGTGGTTGTGGTCAAGATTAGAAATTTCAAACCCAAAATGTGAAGATTAAGAATATCATTGAATACTCTTCATTGAAGATAAAGTAGGAGAATGGGGTAGCAAGCGTTGGTGGGAGTCTTCTTGATCCCAGAGGGAATGTCGTCACTTATTATTCATGGGGACTGGGGGCAACTTCAAACAACATTGCTAAAGCCTATGCTTTACTCAAGGGTTTGAGCATCGCAAAGGATCGGAATATCACCAAAATTGTAGTATTTGGAGACTCAATGATGGTGGTCTGAGCGATTGTCAAAAAACTCAATCTGAAAGTAACTTTTTCAATGGTATAATCTCTCATATTATCACTCTAAGTGTAAGCTTCAACAATTTTAAAATCCACCACATAAAAAGAGACTTGAACTCTCCAGCTGACCAAAGGGCCAAGGAAGGAGCTAGGAGGTTTAAGGGGGGGGATTTTAGTGAATGGGGCAAGGGGGGTCTAAATCATCCCTTAATGCTCACCCCCCTTTTTTTTTGAGTGCCCATGGTTTAGCAGATGGAAACTCTTGGCCTTCGCACTCCCATCCCAGCACACTTGGGGATTAAATTCACCTATGTGAGACCCCATTCGAATGTGTGGTATGCAAGTTTTTTAGAAGGTGCAATGGATATTGAGTTGGTCATTCCGCCATTGAGAAGGGTTTTTGACAGTGGTTTTCTAGTTGCAGTGGATGGTTTATCTCGGAGGAGCTTTGAGATAAGTGAAGAGGAGATATTGCTTGTTGGGTTTTGTGTATATGTTCAGTTGAGTCAGTCGGTTTCGATGTGAGTTTTCAGTGCCCTCTAGCTTGTAGACGCAACTAATTCCCATGCCTCTGTAACCTTTCGTCTCCCAACCCCAGACTCTGGTAAGTATCATGGTCATATTCTCTTGAAATATTTTTGTCGCGGTTGTTCTTTGGCAATTTCTTGGGAGCGTGATCTAAGTATTACGAAGCATTGGGAAATTTAATCTTTTTTTGTTGCAGACCCCAATTATGGAGCCATCCTAGAGCAATTTCAAACAATTTCTCGGGCGCTATGAAGAAATTGCCCAGGCGAATAGTTCAGCCTTGCACCAACTTTCAAGTAATTTGGGGATTTTGAGCAGGGTTTAGCCAATTTGTCCATAGCCAAAAATCAGGATACAGAGCTATCCCTAACTGCTCTCAATTGGAGAATGGACGGCATGGAGTCTGAAATACAACAACTGAAGGTTCAGATCAATCCCCAGACCATGGCTTTTGTGCCTTTTATCCAAGATGGAATGTTAATTCAAGGGGACGGAGTTGACAATGGAACATGCACCAGTAATAGAGGCATTGCTCCTATGGAAACAGAGGAAGGATACTTGTCCCCTCTTAGAGCTCCAGAAGTTCGGGATTTTGTCTCTTCTAGTTAATGTATGTTTTTCAAAGTTCTATGGTGCTTAGGGAGCTTTTATAAAGATGTAATAAGCTCTTGTGAGAAAAGTAGCAATCTGGGTAGTCTTGTATTCTCTACTATTCTAGTTTTAGAAATTTTGTTAGGTCGGGAGCCTCATTTTGTACTTCTTTTTGCCTACTATTTGCTACGGCACAACACCCCTTAATATATATAAAATTCAGTTTTCGTTAAAAAAAAAGATAGAGTAGGAGATTGGAGGTAATGGAATTTCATGGTAGTAGATATAATATTAGGTAGGTAAACAAGGGTTCCTTGGGATTTCAACTATCCTTGAGTTGTTGTTACGAGGAAAATCACTCGATGGCATGGGTTAAACCACAACAGACGGAAATGACTGCAGAAATCAACTATAATCTCAAGTATGCTATATAAACAAATATTCTAACCAGGCAAGATAAAGAGCCTACCTCATCTAGACTTTCGATGAAGTCCATCATTGAGCACTTGACTCAAAGCAATACACCTGCAACTTGTCCTCAACAACCAAGATACGCAAGCATATGGTGATAATATATAAATTTAACACATATAATAGCATAATCCATCAATATTCACAACAAATACGCCCATGGAATAACAATTCAAATATTTGCAAGACATTAATTGGACGAGAAAAGAGTATTTCTATTAAAATGTAATCAACAGAAGTGTATGAATGACAAACTTCTGTGTCGGCACGTTCGGAACCAAGAAATTAAGTCCCTTCCAGTTGGGCCTCCACCACTTCAATCCTCCACCAAAGGCAAGCTCATATAAGAGATACAATGAGGTTCTCCATCAAACAGGGAAGAGCTTGGGGGTTGAACAATGTGTTCATACTTAAAAGGACAAAGGGATGCAGACTCAATATGAAGTGAATAATTTCTCCAGAGTAACTTTGCTCTCAAAGTTGAATTATTCTCCTCTTCTCCACAGCTTGGATAAGGCCCATTTATAGCCTTCAAATGGAACTAAAGGGCCGAGTCGGAACGTTTCCAATGTATGGAAGGTCAAGGATCATGGATCTTACGACATGACATGGAAACCCGACACCATTTTTTAATTTTGAGCACAAAACTTGATGTACGTGGGTTGTAATGGTGCAACCTACATATACACATGCTTTATAGTTGTTAGGGCGTGTATATGTGGAAAAATACAATTTTTAGCTCTAGGGACTACAAAAAGGGACTTCAAATTTGCATAGGGAAATGGAAAAGGCCTTTTGAGCAAGTTGCATGGGGTGAGGCAAACTTTGCTATAACAAATGCCCCCTGATGTGTGAGGTCAAAGGAGTATCTACGATGGACGAAATACATTATAATTCCTAGAAGTGGAGTAATGGAGACCCAATTGAATGAACTAGTTGCTCATAAGAATATTACATTCCATAATGACTTTGTGCACATGGCTGCCAATTTGAATTACACTGCAAATGCATGTGGAAATATAGCAAACTGTTGTTCATGGCCATGGATCGACAATACAAGGGTAGATACATGCCATAGACTGTCATAGTCACGAACAAGGCCCAGTGAAAACTAGACTCAAAATCACTCTGAAGATATATGTATACAATGAAGTACAATATGATCTCCCACGATCATTGAAGTCATATAGGTATTGGTCCAATGAATGATAGTAACAACTCAGGAAAGTTGTGACTATGAACTGATGTCTTCAAGTCTTCTACATGATCCGCCAAAGGTGCAAGTCTACATCATCTGAATAAAGGAGTTGAGGTCGAACACAATGAGACTTCGTTTGATTGTTGGTCATTAAGGTATACCGTTAACAAACGCAAGACAACCTACTGATCATGAAAGTAGGTATCAAGGCACTGAGTACATTCTTACAAGTGTGAATAAAGGTGTTGAGGTCAAACACTTGAAGAATCCTTCGATCAGGAGACATTGATTTATTCCCAAATGTCGATGGCGAGAGAACCTGCCATTGATGACTGCAAGCCTCTAGATACTCATAGGACTTTAGGCCTCGTTTCCATAATAGATGGGATGAAGTTGATGGAAGGAGACCCATTGAAAGGAGAGCATTAAGGCATCATTCATTAGTCAACACAAGGTACAAAGCAGTAGCATGATGATTTGGAGGAACTCGGATGAAGAACATGTTCACGAACCGATGACCCTTTGTGTCTTTTGCATGCACCAGATGCAAACAGTGCACAAAAAAGACCCTTTGAATAACAACCAATAAGGAAAAATGTCGACAAAGGCGAGGAAACCACCAATAAGGCTAATGGCATCCAAGACATTGCATGAATCCCAATGTGTGAATAGATTTCTTGCCGTCGAACACAAGGGAAACCCCCCAGTCAACGACCAATGAGGACATGTCCACTGTTGGGTTCAACGTTATATATCCATAAGGAAAGTAGGACCAGGGTGCATGGTAGCACTACAACTTCATGTAATTCAAAGACACACTAACGGTATGGCCAACATGCAAAGTCAAGGGATTTGAGTAATGGACGACACATGCCGATAGACATCCTTTGAACAAGAGCATGAGACATATGGAAGACTCTGGCAGCATAGACTCAATGATGAAACTTTGTGATGCAGAAGGCACCAATCAAACTCTCCACAAGGATTGGAAGATTAACCAGTCGAGGGAGTAAATTCTAAGTAACGAGCTCAGCTTCCTAAGGTCATGCTAAACCCAAAATTTTGATGACAAGTGGACTCAAAATTTTCTGTTATGTTCAAAGGTGACACGACTGTTGTCAAGATAAGATAATATTCTTTTCTCACCCGTCTTTTTTGTTTTTTCATAGAGAATTGAATGCTATGATACAGAGGAGGAAATGAGTGTCGTGAGTAAGCAACTAGTTCCAACAGTGGAACATACCTATGCTCAATGCAAGGAGGTGCATGCAAGATATGGACACTCGGGGGAATGTTTCCTCTTGGGGTATAGGGTGTCAAGCTCCAAAGGATATAAACAAGGATTTGTTTGACTGATGATGCAAATTGCTAAGGTGATAGGCTTATAATGAGAAAGCAAGAACTGGCAATAGGCTCAATACTACAAGCAAGAGAATGAGATGCAATTACAACTTAAATCCAAAGAATGTCATTTTTCATAAATTTATTCTACTTGGTTTGAAAAAGAGTTAAACTTACACCAAATAGATGTTCTTTAAAATCCAATTTGTGAGTGTGAAAGAGACAAGTTCACTCGACAATATTTTCGCTTTTTCAGGGAATCAAAAAATAGCTTAAATCAAACTCGTTGGAGTCCCATAGGTATAGGTCAGCATGCTTATGAGTAAGAAATGAGGTTCAAACGTAAAGTCATATATTAGCTATAAGGGACTCCTAGTCCTACGGAAAAAATCTTTGCATGGGCACCAAATGGCACAGAGGTTCTAACTAGGGCACCCAAGTTTGGTAAGTCTCTACCATTCAATAACGATACTTATAATAGCAGAAAGAAGGTTTTGTGTCTCTAATAAATGGGTTTGTACCTAAGGCATACAAATTATAGTTATAGGATAATGCAAGTGTGCAAAACTGAGTGATGACCTATCCTATATGTTGGTCAACGGAAATACCTGCCAAAGTCACGAACGGTCGACATGACGCTAGAAACCGCAAGAATCCCTGGATAAAACCACCAAAACCAAATCCATCCACTGCATTATTAGTCCACTAGGCCAAAATATTTAGCAAAAACTATGTAAAGTGGGTAAACAATTTCTATAAATAGTAAAAAGTAATCAATTTACCATATCATTTGTATTTTTTACCCAAATAGTGTATTTTGGACCAAATTGTCCCCGATCTTCAACTATTGATTGTGGGAGCTACGAGTGACGGATTTGACAATCTCCTGGACCAAGTAAGTCTTATTGCCCTTCTCTTCATTTCTACTGGTTTGAAATTTTAATTTAGGCTTCAATTTTTTAGTATTTTAAGGCATAAATTAGAAACTAGGGTGTACGCGGGCTATAATTCATTGGGTTGCGTATACACAACCCTATACGCAATTGTTATCAAAACAAACCGCGTATATGCAGCCCTATACGCGATTGTGTAAACTACAGCTAGCGCACAAGTCCGTGGGTTGAATTTTTTAAAGGATATTGACTCAAAATTTGATTTTAAACTTGCAGGATGGTGCTAGAGTGGAGAGAAAGAGAGCATGAAGAGGTTGATGTTGCAGTAGAAAGAGATCCATGGGCCCAAATGGCATTAAGAAGATGTAGGCTATATAAATTTTGAGCTCTCAAAGGAATCAGGGCTCAAGTGAGACTGCTCCAAATGTTGGTGAACTACTGGGATCCAGATACAGAGGCCTTCAACCTCGATGGGCAACCATTGAGGATTGAATTTGAGGATATATAGTTTTTGACAAGATTATCACATCGAGGAGAGGTGGTGAACCTCAAATCTCGGGGAGCTGGGAGTGGCATGAACATAGAGGACTACAAAGCCACTCATTGTGTTGCAGGGACCGAGAAGGTAGGGAGCCAACTCCCGATCAGAGCAATCAATAACCTAAGTCTCAATATCATTGTCCTAGTGTTGACACGAATCACAAGGTCGACCTCGTTGCATCAAGCATCAAGGCCACTTATGTTCTACTCGGTGGAGTGCTTGCGACCCACAAATTTTTCTATAAATAGTAAAAAAATAACCAATTTACCATATCATTTGTATTTTTTACCCAAATAGTATATTTTGGACCAAATTGTCCCCGATCTTCAACTGTTGATTGCGGGAGCTACGAGTGACGGATTTGACAATCGTCTGGACCAAGTAAGTCTTCTTGCCATTCTCTTAATTTCTATTGGTTTAAATTTTTAATTTAGGCTTCAATTTTTTACTATTTTAAGGCGTAAATTAGAAACTAGGGTGTACACGGGTGGTAATTCATCAGGTTGCATATACGCAGCCTTATACGTGATTGTTATCAAAACAGACCACATATATGTAGCCCTATACGTGATTGTGTAAACTGCAGCTCGCGTACAAGTCTGTGAGTTGAATTTTTTAAAGGATATTGACTCAAAATTTGATTTTAAACTTGCAAGATGGTGCTAGAGTGGAGAGAAAGAGAGCATGAAGAGGTTGATGTTGCAGTAGAAAGAGATCCAGAGGCCCAAATTCCATTAAGAAGATGCGGTCTATATAAATTTTGGACTTTCAAAGGAATGAGGGATCAAGTGAGGCTGCTCCAAATGCTGGTGAACTATTCGGATCCAGATACAGAGGCCTTCAACCTCGATGGGCAACTATTAAGGATTGAATTTGAGGATATATAGTTTTTGACAGGATTATCACGTCGAGGTGAGGTGGTGAACCTCAAATCCCGGAGAGCTGAGAGTGGCATGAACATAGAGGACTACAAAGCCACTCATTGCGTTGCAGGGGCCGAGAAGGTAGGGAGCCAACTCCCGATCAGAGCAATCAATAACCTGAGTCTCAAGATCATTGTCCTAGTGTTGACACGAATCACAAGGTCGACCTCATTGCATCAAGCATCAAGGCCACTTATGTTCTACTCGGTGGAGTGCTTGCGACCCACTGTTTACGACTGGTGCACCTCACTATTGGTCAACATGAAGAGCCATCTATCAGATTGCAAACAAGGTAGAAAGAGGAACTTCGAGTTTGTGTCTATCTTATGTAGTTTTTTCTTCAAGCAGGTTATAGGCTTGGGCCCTAGAGTCGAGGTTGTTCCGCATGGACTTTACGATCCAACCATGGCATAATGGACCGAGGTGATGAGGCAAATGGGGGGTGGTAGGGTACCAACACCCTACAATGACAAGTTTTGCTTCTGGTGGCATCGACAGGTGATAGCTCTAGATGAATACCCATATGCAGGGATCGACTTCAAAGGACATCTGGACATGCCATTGCCACCAGGTTCCGCCTATGGAGACATAGGCATGATTTTTTTTTTTGAATATTTCATTTTTTTGTACTTTTGTAGAAGAAAAACAAAAAAAAATGGATGATGTCCAATAGTAATTAAAACATGTATGTTATGCAGATGTGGGTCCGAGACGACCAGATGGACTCCCATGACACTGGTGGAGGCACCAAGGGGATGAGCCAGCAGGAGGAGACACCGAGAGAGTGCTTCAAAACATGTAGGGCATTCTGTCTCATTTGACGCAAAGAATTCCCATGGTTCGGGTAGAGGATATGTCGGAGGCGATGCAACGGTAGGAGGTAAGTTTGCCCCGTGTTTGGGCGTGACTCTTTTGACGTCTCGCAAATGTCGTACTATGTTATCATGACACACATCTGGCGCCACATGCGTAGATGTCATGGTTATTGTATTGATCGGTCGTATATGTATTTTGAGGGTGTGAGCCCTAATTTTGTACTATAACACCATATTTTTGGAGAAATGAAATATAAAAAACACGGGTCTTCGGGTTTACTTATATTACAATGTGTACATTGGTGAATGTGTTTTATTTGCTTTAGTTATGTGACAAATGCCAATCTAAAACATAATTAATGTATGCATCAGATACATAATTAGAACTTCTAGGTATGCATGATAAGTAATAAAATCAAAATGTCGTTCCAAAAGTCGTTCCCGTAGGAATCCTCGAAGTAGAGTAGGGTCTCGTTGATCCGTAAGATCTAATTATTTAGTGCATTAAAAAGTATTATGAATGCTCAACATGTAATTTAGTCTTTTAACATGTAAATGGAATACTGAAAACTGTAATGTAACGCTGTAACAGTAAGGAAATAACAGAGATACTAAAAACACATAACAGAGAATGAAAAAACACAGCAGAGAGAGTCTCAAAACACTGAAATTGTTAACGGAGTTCACCCCCTTCACTGGGCTACGTCTCCGGGTCCCTCTCCAATGGGTACCGATCCAATTAATCTTCAAAAACTGATACACAATGGTTACAATAACATCTTCAACAGACTCTGAGCATCTATGAGACAATAGTACTGTGCAGAATACAAAAAAAACTACAAATTCTGGAAAGTTTACAAAGGTTTTCAACAATAAGAAAACCACAACAGAACGTAGATGATTCTACAAGCAACAGTGCTTCACCAAAATGTCTCTGCAACTGTTAAACTTCTCTTTCTATTCTTTGTCTCTATAAAAACAAATTCAGCAGCTGTACAAATAGAATGCTGGACAGAAAGTTTTCAAGACTCCTCTCTGGAAATTACAATTTGGTCTTCAAAAGCAAATAAGCCAAATTATAACAGAGAATACAGTCGACTCTAAATACAAACAACAATCTGGAAATATTACAGCTAAAACTCCTCTATGCGTACTAGCTGAAACCCCTGGTTATAAAGCTGCAGGTCGAGAGTTCAATCCCGATTTTGAAGCATATGTTCTATCCCTGCGAGATTCCATCACAACAGAAATGATGCGTTGAATGCTAATCAAGGCTGAATCCCGCCAGATCTGGACCATATTATAAATGGAACGTATGAATATCCGCCAAGTGGATCTGTACCATAAAAAATGTTACAGTGGTTCCATATATTTGTTGTTCATCTCATCTGTTAAACCCCGCTAAAACGTTGCACAAGTTATACCATAAATGAGCACCAAACGTTATACCAAATATAACAGCGGATCAAAATGCTTATAACCGCCAACAATATGTTATAAATGGAACCACATCGTATCTGCTTGCAATATGTTAACCACAATCCAGGCCAACTGTATAGAACTCCGCCAAACAATGGATAAGGGTTATGACTAGCCATTAGATGTTGCTCCACATTTGATGTCCCGCCAAATGACTGCGCACCCTTGTCTAACCGCCAGAACGGTGCCATTTAATCGTGCACAAAGCAATGACTATGCCACATACATTTCACATATGTTGCCAATGGTACAACGAACCCTTTGATGTGTCCACTCATCGGAATGTTACAACGACCAATCCATGTCATAAAACATTGCACCGCCTCTATGTTATGTAATGTGGAACGTTGTTGAATGGATTAGAACCGTTTAGCTATACATTGGATAGTGGTTGAAAAACATATGCTAAGTCTAGTTGGTGTGACTCATCCCTTTATGCTTTAAATGGTAAAATCTTGATTCTTACCAACCCTGGGCATTGCACCTTTGTTTTTTTTACTGTTGTTTTGACTTTCCCGAACTGTCGCAATTGAACTCCATTCAGCCATAACTTCTGCATACGAAGCCCAATCGAAGTGATTTCAGTGTTGTTGGAAATGTCTTGACGAACTCTTTACAATTGTACCATTTTCTCTTGATTTTGGATCGGTGTAACTTTGAAGATGAATGACCCCCTGGATCACTCGCACACGGTAACTATCATTCAACTGACATACTACTAACTGGGAGTCTAGGCGAACTTCTAAAGAACGAATACCATGTGAAATGACATCGCGTAAAAGCTCTATAATGACGCTATATTCAACCACATTATTCATTGATGGCCCTAGACAAACACCACCTGAAGACACCATTTGACCCTCGGGTGAGTAAACGACCCAAACGGTGGAAGCCAAGTTTTGTGTGTGACGACTGGCCTCGTCTGTGAATCCTAGGTAGACCGAAGACTTCGTTGAAATTTTCCAACCAAGGGAAAACTCAATAAGCAAGCTGATGACAAAAGGGGAAAATATATATATACTAAAATACATTAGTATGCAAAGAGTTATCCCAAGATTGGGGCTCAAGTGTAATATATTTTCAAGTAGAGCCCATTTATGGGCTTAGCCAACATATTCCCTTCATAATCTTCTAGTTCGTAGGCTCCTTTTTCTAAGACATGTCACACGATATAAGGACCGTGCCACATGGGTTTGAAATTGCCTTCCCCCAATGGTTCTTTGGCTTGGTCATACAAGAGGACCAAGTCACCCTCAATGTACTGTCGAGGACAGACAAACTTATCATACTAGACTTTGACACGTCGTTTATTCGCTTTGATAGTCATAGAGGCATCTCGATGTTTCTCATCTAGGATCTCTAGGCGTACGAGGCATTCTTCAAGCTCGGAAGTGTCATGTAGGACCTTAACTGCCAGTCTAAGAGAAGGGATTTTGCATTCAATAGGAAGAATCGACTCCACACCGTGTACTAACTGAAATGAAGAAAAATCGAAGGAAGTCTTAACTGAGTTTTGGTATGCCCAAATGATCCGGATTTTATTATAAAAACGAAATGACTACGAATTATTAACAGGTGCTTAACACAAAATAACAGAGATAGAATAAAACTAGTTTTCTATTCAATAAGGAAATAAGTTGAAACTGTAAAATGCAGCGGAAACAAACTTGTTGGAATGGTGGTGGCTTATCTCTGAGAAGAGACGTGACGACTGTGCTCACTCGCAAGAAGATGATTACAATGAGGCTTTGAAGGCCTTTTTACAATAAACAGGAATTCCAAAAACCCTATACATCCAAAAACCTAAGCCTAGGAGATGAAGCGCCAAAAGCCATGTGGGCCCCGTTTGGGTAAGTTAGTACATCAACTTCTCAGAGTCGTAACTTTTGCATACGATCTTCGTTTTAGGCGTATGATAGCTCGTTGGAAAGGTATCATCGAGGAGATTCATTTTAGGGGCAATATTGAAAAATAATACATATTTCAAACCTGTTTTCCCAAGAAACATCGTTTAGGGCCTCAAAACGGCTCCAAAAGTGAAAACTGCTAAAAATAGTAAATTACCAAAATTGCCAGAAAATTGTTTTGAGCCAGTTGGAAAAGGTGGGTGGCCACCGATATCCACCTGGATCAATACTCCCTCCATAGGAAGCAATGGTCTCCATTGCATTGAGGTCCCCCATCAGATGAGGAAATTTCTGTTGAATTTGGCCCCGGGTGAGCCACTTGCCTTGGTGCAGGAGCTGCCCTGCTTTGATAACTCGATAAAGCTAGATCCTTTGTTGTCGAGTGCCCTTGATCTGTGTTTCCACAATCTGATTATTGGATGCATGTTGTATGCAGTTGTGGTTGAGCTCTGTTGGTGTCAATTGAGGTGTCCAATAATGGTGGGAAATAAGGGTGAAGGAGATCCACATTGAACACTGGGTGCATGCCAAGGAAAGGAGGAATGTTGAGCTCAAAAGAATTATCCCCCATGGCCTCGGTGATGGTGTACGACCCATAGCAGAGTGGGCAAAGCTTCCGATGGGATCCTGTAAGGCGTTCTTTCTGCAAGTGCAACCAAACTTTGTCGCCCACCTGAAACTTATGTGGCACCCGATGTTGATCATGGCATTGTTTGTACATGTCATTGAACTTTTGTAGGATATCCTGAACTTGTTGGTGGATGTGTTAGATCTGCTCGATGAACTGGGTGGCTTTGTCAGCTTCAGTTGGAGCTAGAGATGAGTCGGTCGAGGTGACCGCAAGGGGAAGTGCAACATCTATGGGACCTAATGGTTGGAATCCCAACCCCACCTGAAAGGGGTTGTGCCTAGTTGAGCTATGCAGACCTCAGTTGTAGCTATGTTGGACACAGGGAAGGATCTCATCCCATGTGTGAGGGTGCTTTGAATTATACATGCGAAGGATACACAAAATCATTCGATTTACAACCTCGGTTTGGCCATCTGTTTGGGGGTGGAAGGTCGTGGATTTGGTGAGCTTGATGTCCAACAGTGAGCAGAGGCTCGACCAAAATGTGTTGAGAAATCAATTGTCTCGATCTGAGACAATGGTTTGTGGGATTCCAAAATGTACCCAGACTCATTCAAGGAAAAGCTTGGCAGTGACCTCTGCTGTGATGTTCTTCTTACAGGCAACCAAAATTGCCATCTTAGAAAAGCGATCAACAACCACAAAAACACAGTCATTTCCCCACTTGGTGGATGGGAGGCCAGACATGTAGTCCATTGAGATGGATTCCCATGACCTGTCAGGAGTAGGAAGAGGGGTGTATAGGCCATGTTTCTTAGTGGTCGGTTTGGAAATAGTGCAGGCAGTGCATGACTTGATATACTTGATGACCTCCTGTCGAAGTTTTGGCTAGTAGAAATGCTTATGTAGAATCGCCACTGTCTTTTCGACACCGAAGTGTCCTGCCACCCGACTGTAGTGGGCCTCCTAGATCATCTTCGATCGATCACTTGATGGAACACAGATATGGCCCAGACGACACAACAACCCATCATGAAGATGGAAATTATCGACAACTGTGTTTGCCCCCAACATTTGGTAGGTGGTGGCGAAGTTCGGGTCTGTCTCATAGAGTTGGGTCCATCCATAGGTCTCATGGCCGCAAGAGTCTAGCATCGTCGTGAGTACCGCGATTGGCGGTCTACTGAGGCAATCAACAATGTGATTGGTGCTTCATGTTTTATACTTGATGTTGAGGTGGAATTGTTGCAAGTATGTGGACCACTTTTGATGGCGGTCATTATGCAATTTTCCTTGTGTCTGCATGAATTGCAGTGGCTTATGATCAGTGTGGATGATTGTCTCCTTCCCAAAAATGTAATGTCTCCACCGGCGACAGACTTGCACAATGGAGTACATTTTTTTGTTGTAAGTAGGGTACTTACGGACAACATATGATAGTATCTCACTATGCTAGGCCACGGGGTGGTCGTACTGGGTGAGAACGGCGCCCACAACATAGTCTGAAGCTTTTATTTCGATCTCAAAGGGTTGTTGCAGGTCTGGTAGTGAAAGTATTGGAGCTGAGCACAAGCGTTGCTTCAAATCATCGAACACTTGTTGTTGGGACCGACCCCACGCAAATTTTGCCTTACCACCACCCCTAGTTATTTTGCTGAGGGCCGATGCAATATGGGAGAATCCTAACATGAACCTGCGATAGAAAATGGCAATGCCCAAGAAGCTTCAAATCTCAGTGAGTGTGGTTGGGGTTGGCCAGTCTTGGATGACTTGAATATTGGTTGGATCCACATGTGCGTCGTGTTGATCAATGATGTAGCCCAGGTAATGGACCATGTCCATGTCAAATGAGCATTTTTCCAAGTTGGTGTATAGCTTGTGCTGCCGCAGGGTATACAAAACCTATTGAATATGCTGCAAGTGTTCGGCCCAAGTCTTGTTGTAAATGAGAATGTCATCCAGATACAACACTACAAAATTATTGGTGAATGGTCGCAGGATATTGTCCATCATCCTCATGATAGTGGCTGGAGCATTTGTTATACCAAAAGGCATGACCAACCATTCAAAAGGCCTTCCTATGACTTGAAGGCGGTCTTCCATACATCTGTATGTTCTATTGGGACCTGGTGGTAGCCAGACTTCAGATCAATCTTACTAAAGTATTTGCCCCCCCGTGAGTTGATCAAGGAGGTCATCGATTCGGGGAATCAGGTACCGGTTTCTGACTGTGATTTTATTCAGAGCCCAGTAATCAATGCAAAGTCGTCAGGTTCCATCTTTCTTCTGTACCAACACAATTGGGCTCCCGCAAGGTGATGAGCTAGGACGGATGTGCCCCTTGTGGAGCAGTTCTTGGATCTGTCACTTGATCTCCTCATTCTATAACAAAGAGCGACAATAGACTAACCCATTGGGAAACGATGCGTCGGGGGTCAGATCGATGGGGTGCTTCATCTGGCAATGCAGAGGTACCTTGATAGGTGAGGAGAAGATATTCAAGTATTCTTCCACGACCTTATGTACTTGCTTTTGTTGTGTGGAGAGGTCGACCGCATAGACCCTGGATGTGGCTGTGATCTTTCTCTCATTTCGAGAGTGAATCACGAAGAAGACAAACTTCCCCGTCTGAGAGATGACCTTCCTACATTTCTTAACAAAGATCAAGGAAATAGCACTAGGTGGGACTGCATCGAGTATCCTATACAATTTCTTGTTCAAAGTAATAATAACACTACGAGGCCTAGACTCATATACAACATGACATTTCCATAAACAAGGTTGGCCCAAAAGAACATCACAAACTTCGAGAGGAGCAACATCACACAATACCTCATCTTTGAAGGGCTTAATGCCATACGACAATCAACATTGTTGGTTGACGCAAAGATCGCTTCCTTGGTGGAGCCATCCAATGGTGTAGGGTTGTGGGTGCGACATTGTCGGCAGGGCGAACCGCTTGATGACCTATGCTGAGATGAGGTTCTTCTGGCTACCACTATCAACGATGAAGTGCAGTAGGGTGCCTTTTACCCACATCTGTGAATGGAAGAGGCGCTCTCCTTCTTCTGGCTCGTCTGATTCACCAGGTTCGAGCTTGGTGGTAGCAACGGTGGCACTGGGTTCAAGGTCAATGATCTGTCTTCCCCTTTCTAGTTCTGACTTAGAGTCAGAACCCACATCTGATTTAGAGGCTTTCACTTTGGCCACCAACGACTTCTTTGAGAGGTAGTCAACAGTGTTATGCCAAGGGCTCTTATGGAAGTCGCACCACTTCCCAGTATCTTTATTTGTCTTTCCGGTGTCCTTCTATGCTTGCAGCTTTGACTGGTTGTCTTGATACTATCCATATTTGCTATGTCCTTTGTTCTATGGGTTGGGGCGGCCCTTTCCTGGCTTTTGTTGTGAGGGGTTCCTAGGCCCAAATTGTCACGTCTTTTGTTTGAGCTTTTGCTCGATTTTGATGGCATATCGATAGGTCGCGCCCAAGGATGAGATGTCCATAAATTCCATTTGTGTATGGATGTATATATGCAGAGCACCGCGATACTTGAGCACCAGATGTAGCTCTGAATCTTTGATACCCAGCTTGGTGCGCAAGGTATGGAAGATATTTGTCAAATCTGGCACTGCTTGGTCTCTTTCTTGCCGCAGTGTGGTCCATTTGGAATACAAGTTGTCATAACTTCCAACATGGTAGTATTGTTCCTTAATAAAATCCCTGAAGGACTCCCACGTGGTCGTGAATGTAAATAATGAGGGTTATTTTGTTTCCTTTTTCTCACAGATAGTTTCCCACCAATCTTTGACATGGGGAACGACTTTGAGGAGCGCAAAAGTAATTTTTTTTCTATTTGAAAATATATGGACAGAAAAATACCCTTCTAGTAGCTTCAACCACTTGTCTATAGCATATGTGTCTATATGACCTTCAAATATAGGAATATCGAAGTTTATTTGTACCTTTAAGGGGGCGACACCTCCGCTCGAAGAAGATGTGTCTCTTGTTGGTAGCCGTCGAAGGATTTGCTCGAAACTATCCATCATCTGATTCCTCTGTTGCGTGAGGGCTTCCTCAATAAACAATTTGAAAGGATCTCGTGTCCCATCATCTTTCTTTTCTCCTGCCATGAGAGGTTTCTTGGGCGTGCGAGAGCTTTTGTCCTCAAGAGAAACAAGCTCGAGACCCAACTCTTTGTACTCCGACCTCGTTGGGGATATGCATTAAGACGACAAGGAGCAGACCGCTCTCATACCACTGATCTGGATTTTATGAGCATAATGAAATGAATACGGATTATTAGCAGGTGCTTAACACAAAATAATAGAGATACAGTAAAACTGGTTTTCTATTCAATAGGAAAATAAGCTGAAACTGTAAAATGCAGTGGAAACAAGCTTGTTGGAATGGTGGCGGTTTATCTCTAAGAAGAGATGTGACGACTACGCTCATTCGTAAGAAGATGATTACAATGAGGCTCTGAAGGACTTTTTACAATAAACAAGAATGCCAAAATCCCTATACATCGAAAAACCTAACACTAGGAGATGAAGTGCCAAAAGTCATGTGGGCCCCGTTTGGGTAAGTTAGTACATCAACTTCCTGGGGTCGTAACTTTTGCATACGATATCCATTTTAGGCGTATGATAGCCCATTGGAAAGGGATCGTTGAGGAGATTCATTTTTGGGGAAATGTCAAAGGAACAAAAATATTACAAACCTTTTTTCCCCAAAAACATCGTTTAGGGCCTCAAAACGACTCCGAAAGTGAAAACTGCTAAAAATAGTAAATTACCAAAATTGCACGAAAACTATTTTGAGCCAGTTGGAAAAGGTGGGTGGCCACCGATATCCACCTGGATCACCAAAGCATGGGGTAAAGCATGATATGCCAATCATATTTTCTCTAGTTGATAGTTTTCTGCAAAATGGTCTTGAGAGACTTGTTCACAGCCTCTACTTGTCCATTTGCGTGGGGGTAGTAAGTGGAAGAATGACCATGTTTAAACCCCTGTTTTGATGCTAATTCTTTCATCATTTCGTTCTGAAATTGACTGCCATGATCGGTAACAATCTCACTCAGGATTACAAACCTGGCTATAATTTGATTGAACACGAAAAATGCAACAGTCTTATCATCAGATTTAATTGTAGGGATGGCCTCGACCCACTTAGTCTACGACCATGATAATATGTTGATGCCTTCCAACTGAAGTTGGGTTGCAATCCACAAAATCCACCCCCCACTTGATCAAGGGACTAACAATAATGACCGGGTAAAGAGGGGCTAGATGCAAGCGCATCTTCCGAGTGAACACCTAGTAGGGGTGACACTTCTTGACCGCTTTGACACAATCTTTAGAAATAGACAGCCAAAAATAACCGGGTCGCAAAATCTTCTGGGTTATGGCAAGCCTGGATAGATGACCACCACAAGCCCCACTGTGACAGTCCATAAGAACAGACTCAGACTCTTCATGGGTCAAGCAACGACACAAGATATTATCTACACCTCGACGATACAAAGTGTCACCGACAATAAGGTAATTCTTAGCTTGATATCGTATTCGTCATCGATCATCCCTCGAAATTTGTTCAGAGAACTTCAAGGTTTGAAGATATATCAAAATGTATCCATACCATGGGTCTGATGATGAGATAAGGAAAATGTGTTCATCCGCAAATGAATCGACATGAATAACGTCCTCATCTAACCGATGGAAGTCTGATATTAACTTGACAAAAACTAGCGATTTCTTAGATTTCGCCAAAGCAAAATCAAGGTCAAACTATTGCAAGATGACAATCCATTTATTATATTTCCCCCCTATGATACGCCTAGTAAGGACATATTGAAATGGGTTGATATCAACAACTACAGTAGTTTTTCAAAGCAATATATAGTATTGTAATCGTTGAACCACGTGAATGACAACCAAAGCTAGCTTCTCGACATGAGAATACTTGAGTTCAGGGACGACTAGGTTTTGACTAAGATAGTAAATGACATATTCATGGAGCTCATCATCCTCCTGAACTAAAACCATACCAACCATCCCTTCAGACGCGACGATATAAAGCAAGTAATCTCTATTGTAGTCTAGAGTCCCCAGCAGAAGCGTTGATACCAAGGATTTATTTAGAGCATCGAAGGATTCATGGGCTCGCTCATCCAATATAAACAGAGTGTCCTTCTTCAAGAGATGCATGAAACCCTTAGTAATATTGGCATAGTTTAACCGACGTAAGAAGTTAGCTTTCCCCTGTAAACCTTGAAGCTGACAAATGTTGCGCGGGGGAGGTAATCGAAGTATTGCCTCAACCTTTAAAGGATCCACCATGATCCCGAACTCAGAAACTAAGAATCCTAACAGATGCCCCAACCTAATGCAAAAGATGCACATATGAGGGTTCAAACATATGCGATAATACCGACATCTTTCAAAAACTAGTCGAAGGTCATAAGAGTGATCTACTCTCTTGTGAGAGTGAGCAACGAGATTGTTAGCATTGAGAGTCACCCTTGGACTGCTAGAGGATAAGCCTAGTACCCATCAAATAGGTTTGTAATGGTAAATTTATGATAAAAGGTCAAATGGATAAAACTCAACATAACAATGCTCAAACACATAAATCTTTAGGCAAGAATGCATAAGCAAATGAGGTCTTGGCTAACTTCAGTAAGTGATTTAAAGATAAGTGTGAGTTGATGGAAGACTTTAATGAGAAGGATTAATTAGTCTACTATTAGCATCAGGCCTTACTAGCAGACAAATGAAGAAAAAGCTCAGACATAAGAACTTCTTGATCTAAACTTTAAAACTAAAATTACAGCGACATCACAATCAAGCATACATTGTAACACATCTATAATATCTCAATTGAATCATTCAATGATGAGCAAATCAGAGTAAGAAAGAAGTAATATAATGGAAAAAGGAAGCTGACTTCTATTAGGCAAAATGGCTCAGATCTCATACATAAAAAACAGAGTCTGGCTCTGTTACATCAAAACATTACACAAGGGAGTATATGTGCAACCATTCGAACCCAAAAATGTCATTCTAATGTTGTATTTATAGCCTAAATAGTAAGTGATAGCATACAATTCGAGTTGGATCCTCTTACATAGGATTCTCCCACTAAAAACTGAAAATCTAACATTTGTACAAGTGGAAACAACAAACTGCTAAAAACAGGGAAAATGTTGGCAACAACTCCAACACCATAATCTTTGCATAGTGAGTTGTTCCTTGGGCAGATCTCCTTCATTGCCACGTGTCCACCAGCTCCAACTAACCTCCAAGCATCTATGTGAATTACCTCCACTCGGTGACCGTTTATTACCTCCAAATCCATCAAAACTGGAATTGGCAACGAACCTTGAAGTGCTGACTGTATCAACCAATTCGCAACGGATTTCGCAGTGAATTTCGTAGCGAATTCTGCAGTGCCCACCTGTGTAGACCATTCACAATATATTCTATAGGGAGCTTGCATTTTTTGTCTGACTAAGTGATTTTGCAGCGACTGTGCAACTTTTTTGTATGTAAATGGTTTTGCAGCGCATTCCGTAGCGAACCTGCAACTTTTGTCTATGTAGATCATTTCGCAGTGCCAGGTGCTACAAAATGTCCTGTAGTTGTCTGTGTTGTGCAGTTTGAACAAAAAATATTCAAAAACCTTAGCCAAAGGTGTATAAACATGTAGAAGCCTCTTAAGTAGGTATAATATGATACTTCCCATGAAAAACTTCAAAATGCAAAGGCGATCATCTTCAAAATTGAGGTTCTTTCAGCCACTTCATTTCACCTCCTGAGTCTGGTACTCTTCCTGGTTGCAACCTGAGCTAGAACATTGAGATTTCTTTGAGTTAACTCATCTTTGAAGGGCTGTAACTCTAGCTTGAGCTTTCTGATATGAGATTGTAAATCTTTGTCTTACCTGTATAGATTTTGAAGCTGCCTATGGAGGGGCAAAAATCTCCTTGCTGAAAACCTGGCCACATCAACAATTTCCTTATACATATCCATAAGGTCCCTCAACTTATTCTTCTCATCCAACCCTTCTTCCTTCAAGTGATAAACCTTCTTTTTGGCATCTTTGAGTTTCCTGATCAATCTTTTGAAGGTAGGGTTCTCAGGGGGAGTGGTTATGTCTACGATTTCAACATGTTTCTCAACAGTGTCAATTTTACCCTTATCCTTCCTCTTGACAAGAGATTTTGTTGTGGCTTCTTGTTCAACAGTTTCCTTCCTGGATGATGACCTGGTGAAGGGCCTCCTAGCTTTAGTCTCAACTGCATTAGTAGGTGAGGGGAAGAGTATCTTTCTCCCTTTTTTGCTTGTGGTTTTAGCTGAGGGAACTTCTTCTAATTCTGGAGTTGGTTGGGGTGAAAATTCCCTCTGTGGAGAGTGATGAGCTCCTCCTCATTCGTCTTCTTGTTCCTTAGGAACGTCATCATCTTTGGAAATGTGTTTTCCCTTTCTCTTTTATCTCTTCTCTGTGTGGACAACACTATCAGCTTGCAAAGGGCTCTGCACCTTAGATTGAGGAGTAGGGGCTACATTTAACTGTAGATTTGCAGAGGCAATGAACTGCTCCCAAGCTATGTTTCTCTTCTTCAACTCCTCCATCACAAGCATCCTAATCAACCCTGAGTGGAAAACACTTGTGTCCATATCCTTGGACTTGGCTTGGACCCTATCAACCATTTTACCCATACTCCTAAACAAATAGAAAGGGATGTTCATTAGGTCTTTTCCAGTGAAGTGCAACAAAATTCTAATGTGATATTGGTAAATCATGTTGAATCTGCCCTCACATGTAAAATATCTCTGGATCACCTTTAACATCTTGTCAATTCCCTCAACCAAGTGGCTCCTATACACTCCCTTTGATAGGTTATCTCCCTGATGTTTTGGTTTGAGGAAATCTTTAGAGAAGGCTGCATTAAGAGTCATGGATTTAAACCATGTTTCACCGGTTTTGGGTATCTTAGTGGTTGTTGCAATGGTGGCTTCATATACCTCCATTTCAAGGGTTCCCACTTTGGTTTTAATGCCATCAAAATTTAAGGCAAACTCGTTGGCTACCTCAGGGTGTCCCCTCTGCATATTCGAATAGAAATTTAAACATCCAACCCTCTGGAAGACCTCTCTGATCAGAGGTTTATCATCAAACAACTGCATATCACAAGGCTCTATCTTGAATACACTCCCACCCTTATGAGACTTATTTTGTTGAGGTGTATCCATTTTCTATAAACGGGAGGAAAAACACTACAATAATATGAGAGGCCAAACAAGGACAAAGGTCTTGAATGATGATCTTTTTCAAAGTTGGCTTCAATGTAAGGCTTCATTGTTTTCCTGTTTGTTTGATGGTTGAACTTATGGAAGGGAAATTGATGGCTAAGAAGGAATAAAACCCTTCAAAAAAAAGGATATGCAAGAAGGAGGAAACTGCCAGGGTTTTAAGATAATAATTCACCATCATGCATGGTCATCACCATTTTAATAAACAAGGCTCTTAAACTTTTCAGTGTATACAGACTCTAGATTTTAAATAACATTTGAAACTGTAAATGGAAAGAGTTGATGCATTTCATGAAATCATAGGATAACAATGCTGAGTTTTATGCACATGTTCGCAGCGCTGGAACATGGGATCCGTAGCCCAATTCGTAGCAGATTTCATAGTATAACAACAAGGGCCAAGAAAGAGATAGGCACAATGGATCCGACAACATGATTTGCTCAAATGTTATAGAAGAGGCTAACAATACTATAGATAAGCTGAGAATTTGATGATAGCAAAGGTAAAGAGGTAGGCTTGGAATGTAGATCCTCAATTCGTTGCGCCCAGGAAGAGAAACATAAGCACAAATTTAATCTGATCTTCAATAGAGCTCATAAAATTCAAGGAGTACATGGACATCGTGGCTTGACTGTAGATATGATTTAGATAGCATGAAACCAGATGCAACTACTCTAACCTTCAATTCCCCTTTATCATCCAGTCTGTAGCAGAATCTGCAACGCCTGTCTGAACTTAGGAGTTTCTGCAACATCGAACTAGGAGCAAAATTCAAATCTTTGAGAAATAGTTAGATAGCCTTAAATGACTAAATCCCAACTTATTTCCTTTAAATTATGGATGTTGAAAGCAATGAGATCGATTGACACAAGCCTCATAAGTGAAATAATGATAAAGAGGGAATATGTACTCAAGATGCGCTACGAAAACTCCTGATGAGATGGCAACGTACTAAAATGACTTGATTTGACCTCCTAATGGGTATAGGGACATAGTGGAGGGGTTTAAGCACATAGTGGAGGTAGCGACATGTCAGGCTAGTGGTGGCATAAGGGTGATGGTGATTGTTGTCTAATTGTGTGATGAGATGAAGGTATAAACCAAAGGTATGGGCCAACATTCAACCTTACATTAATTTTGTCCTAAGACCTAAGAAAACCATAAAGAGGAGCCTAAAAGTGAAACTTAAACAAGACTAAGGATAAAAAATAAAAATCCTAAGGATGAAATTGACCCATAACAACTTCATGTGATAACATTGGCACCACAGGGGATGGCATGCTCCCTGTGAGCTGCCAAGAACAAGCAACTTCAGTGTCTTATCCTAGGGCTACGGGGTCATTTATTCAACTAGAAAAAAAAACAAAAAGTGATATTTACAATGGAAAGGACAACCACTCATGGCTCAAGAAAAATACTTCTTCAGAAAGTGCCCATTAACGAGGCCACCAAAAACTTCAGAATCCTCCAAGTTCTAAAATTTATAAGTATTATTTTGAAAAACTTTAGAAAACTTGAAAGGACCAATCCACAAGGCTTTTAATTTACCATGTTTGCCTTTGTCTTGTTTGGGTGCATCCCACTTGAGCACCAGATCTCCTAGTTGGAAATATTCTTTGCTTACCTTCTTGTCAAAGGCTTGATTGATCTTTTGTTGATGGTTCTGTGCTTTATCAAGGAGCTGCTCTCTAATCTGATGTACTTCTACTAACTGTTGTATCCTTCTAACCATATCATCTGGTTCTCCTTGTTGATCCTGAAGGAAATTTTCCACAGGCAAGGCAAGATGAGTAGGAAAATTAGCTTCAATCCCATATACAAGCTGAAAGGGGGAAATACCAAGATATCTCTTTGTAGTAACTCTATCAGCCCATAAGGAAAATTTCAGCTTTGAGTCTCATGCTTTCTTGTTGTCCTCCAGTAACTTCTTGATGATCTTTACCAGACTCTTGTTATAAGAATATGCTAAACCATTGCCTTGGGGTAATAAGGAGTAGAATGGACTAATGAAATCCCACACTTGTCACAAAACTTGACCAATGGTTCAGCTTTGAAAGAGGCAACATTGTCAGTAACAATCTTTCTTGGACAACCAAATCTTGACATGATATCCTCAAGAAAACTAATGATTACCTTGTGGGAGGAACTCCTTGTAGGAATGGCTTCTATCCACTTGGTGAAATAGTCAGTTGCAGTCAAGATCCACCGATTTTGACCACTTGATGTTGGATGAATTTCCCCATTGAAGTCAAGTCCCCACTGTTGAAAGGGGTCAGAAACCACCAGAGGCTTAAGAGGCAAAGATTTGAGATGTTGCTTTCCTGAAAATTTTTGACATTTGTCACATGCTCTAATATTTGCACAGACATCAGTAAAAAGGCTGGGCCAAAAATATCCAGCTCTGAGGATCTTATATGCTGTGGTTCTCCAAAAGTGATGACCCCCACACAAGTTGTCATGAAAATCAGTCATGGCCTTTTGAACCTCTTGTGGATCTAGACATCTCAAAAGAACCCCTAAAGGATCTTTCCAATACAATATGTGATCAATGAGACAATATATGATTGCCTTCAACTTCAAATCTCTTACCTTGTTATTCTCCAAACCATCAGGAGGCTGCAAATTTTGTAGAAAATAAATGATGTCTTTGTACCAAGTGCATTCCGCCAAGTTGGGACTGATATGAGAGCTTTTGACAGAAAAACCAGCTTGTTGATTTTCAGAGTTTAGGTTCATGAAATTAACCCCCAATGCTTTGCAATTTGATTCAGCCAACAATCTAGCTAAACCTTGGCCTTTCACCAACTTAGTAGGCTTCATTTCAAGGTCAAACTCCAAAATTTTGGTAATCCATTTGCTCCTCTTCCCATCTATGTCGGGCTGGATAAGTATTTCTTTCACAGAGGCTGATGGGACATAAGCAATAATCTCAGAATGTAGAATGTATACCCTGAAGGCTTTGAGGGATTTAACCAAAGCATAAGCCTACTTTTCCATAATATCATACCTTATCTCTGCATCCCTCGATGCCTTGTTGAAAAAGGAAATAGGTTGCTCCAACCCCTCTGTGTTTTTCTGAAGAAGAAGAACAACTAATGTGTCATATGAGGAAAAAGAGAATATCATAAATTCCTTTGAATAATCAGGGCTGATGAGAACTGGTGCTTTAGTCAATGCATGTTTGATTTGGTCAAAAGAATCCCAAGCTTCAACATTCCATTTCACCTCATTCCCCTTTCTAAGCATAGATGTGATGTACTTAACCAATTCAACAAAGTTAGAGATGAATCTTCTCAGAAAAATTATTTTACCCAAGAAAGACTAAACTTCCTTCTTGGATCTAGGAAGAGACAAAGTTTGGATGGCCTCTACTCTACTTGGATCAACCCTTACCCCTTCTGCTGATACAATATGTCCGAATAACTTGCCTTCTTTCATAGTAAACAAAGACTTCTTAGGATTGAGCGAGAGCCCAAACTTCCCACACTTCAGAAAAACCTTTTTCAAATGATGATAATATTCCTTATCATATCTTGAGAACAATGTAATGTCATCCAGATATATGACCACAAATTTTTCCTCCTCCACAATAAAGGCAATATCCATTGCTTGTTGAAAGGTTGCTCCTGCATTCATTGGTCCAAAGGGCATTTTAGCATACATGAATGTGCCCCAAGGAGTAGTGAAGGATGTCTTCTCTCTATCTTCAAGTAGGACATATATCTGAATGTAGCCTGAGAATCCATCAATCATAGACATCCTTGATGAGTCAGTCATCCTCTCCAAAATATGCTCCATCTTTGGCAAGGGGTAATTATCTTTATTGGAACTTCTGTTCAAATTTATGAAATCATCACAAAGTCTAATTTCACCATTCTTCTTCCTCACATGGACCAAGTTTACCACCCACTTAGAGTACCTTAAAGGTATGATGATCTTGGCATCAAGCATCATCTTAACTTCATTTTCCATAATAGGCAGCAATATGGGATTTATCTGTCTAAGTTTTTGCCTAAATGGCTTGGTCTCCTCTTTCAAAGGGATCTTATGTTCAATGATGCGTATGTCATATGTTTGTAGATCTTCATATTTCCAAGAAAATACATCAACAAACTCCTTTAAAAGTTTAACATATTGATCCCTTTGCTCTTTAGATAAATTGCTAGACAATTTCACATATTTTGGATTTTCCTCTGTACCTAAATTACATTCTTTCACATCAGCCTCTTCACTTGAACCTTTAACCTTCACAACAACATCATTTATGTCAAATAATCTCTCCAAAGGAACTAGTCCTTTTGGAATATGGTTACTCGACAATTGAACAATCTTGTGGTCTGCAATTTTATTGAGGAAAATATCAGCATGAGAGATTTTGGTATCATCATGATCTTGATCAATATGAAGAGCATAAAACTCTTCCACAGTTTCCAGAAATCTTTTGATCTCAAGATCATCCTCAAAGACCTTCCAATGTTTGACATTGTCAGGTATAGAGGGTCTATACTTCACTTCCACATCATATTTGAGCTTGGGGGGCAAAGGAATTTTAAAATTACTTGCAAAAACAGCCAAAGAATCTGCCATAGTATTTTCTTCTCTTGGAACAAAAGAGATATTAAAAGCTGAGAATAAATTATCAACAAGATCACAAACTTCATTCCTGTAAGTCCTTAACCTGGGGTGTTTAGCTTGATACAAATTTTTAACTTGGTGTACAATTAGTTCAACATCTCCAAACACTACTAACTCTTCAATCTTCATATCTCTAGCAACCCTCAAACCCAAAACAAGAAACTCATACTCTGCTACATTATTTGTGGTTTTAACTTCAAGTTTATAAGACAAAGATATGATCTCTTGAGTTGGGGAAATAGAGACCACTCCAACACCAACACCTTCTTTAGAAGAGGCTCCATAAAAAAACATCTTCCATACAGGGGTATTTTGAGGAGGAATCACACAAGTGTTAATGAGCCATTTTTTTTTTATATCAATAGTTGATCGAGGAGCATCAATGCATTGTAAAATACTGGATTCCTAAATCAGTATCAACTGCAAAAATGGGGTGGTTTGTAGGATTAGCTTCATCACTGATAATGTAAGCTAGTTGGGCTTCCCTATAAAGCCTTCTGTGCTCTCCTCCAAATACATGAATGGTGGCATATGAAAGGTCCTTCTATAAATTCCCCCCTAGTCTTTTGATCCAAGGCCTTGACAAGAACATTCCAAACTTAGGGGGGACATCAACCACCACAATATCCATGACCACACTCTTCATGGAAAATTGAAACAAGGTAACAACTAGGTCTTTGATTACCCCAAGGCACTTCACTTTTCTAGAATCAAATGAGTATAGGTCATGATAAGTTTTTTTAATTTCCAGACCAAGCTCATCCATGACAGTTTTGGGCATAAGGTTGTGAGATGCACTTGAGTCCATGAAGCAGTTGTGCAATACTTTATCATGAATATTCAAAGATGTGTAGAAAAGAGGAGAAGAGTCATCCATATATTATACCAAAGGTCCCAATATAACTGTTGGTTTTTCATCCTGAAGGTTCACTGAGTCTGTGGAATTGGAGGAAGATTCGGGTTGTAGCATCTTGGAAAGATATTTTTTAAACTCTTCGTTTTTAATCACCTCTAAAAGGGGTAATGTGATTTTTATCTTATTGATTTCATTCTCAAAGCTGAAAGCAGAGGGAGATTTCAGAATCTCCTTAATTTATGGGACAAGTGTCTTAACCATTGCTTCAGGGTTTTGTTCCTCTTTTTCTTTGCTGCTAGAAACCACAGCCTTAGCAAAATTTTCTATTTTATTGGGTTGATCTGATGTGATAGGTTTCCCCTCCTTCTTTTTTGACCTTAGGTTGTATTTATTTGGATTTTCATTGGCTTTTCCCCCTTTAATCAATTCATTCAATTGGTTTCCATAAGAGATTCTTCATATGTAGGATGAGTTAAGTGAGGGGATGGAGAGGTATAACCTAGAAAATGGATTTTCGGATCGGTTTCTTCATCCTCTCCTACTTCATCATCAACCGGGTTATTTTGGAGATGGGCTTGGAAATTTTGATCATCCTTATCCCTATTTCTTTGATCTCTTTGAAGGACCGAAGGGGCATTGTTTGGTCTTCTAAAATTTCCGCTGTTATCAACATTCTGTGTGTTTCTATAATTATGTTTTCCTTCAAGTTTCATCTTTTCCATTTCAACAGAAAGTGATTTTACCAATTTTTTCAGTCCATCAACTTGAGGATTGAAAGCAGTGGAATCAGATGTGTAAGCTTTAGCCCTACTTTTTCTCCTATCTCTATCAGATTTTCCCCTAAGCTTGCCAACCGCCAATATGTTAGATTCTACCTCCAAGGTTGCATCTTGCATATGAGCTAAAGAGGTAGATCTTCTTTCTCTCAACATGAGGCAAAACTCAAGGTCAAAAGCACTGCCATAGGTGATCTTGGCAGAATTTTCTATGGGGATTTTGTTGTACATTTTATCAATTTTTTTTTTTAAAGTCTGAAACAGATTCCCCTTCTTTCCTCTTGAGTGACCCAAACTATGTGATATAATATACAAAATCTTTCTTATCTCCCCAATTCCTCAGAAAAGCATCATTCAGAGCTTCAATTCTAGCAATAGATCCAACAGTTAAACCCCTAAACCATTTCCTAGCTCCACCATCTAGGCTTTGCACAAAAAATCTCATCCACACATCTTCCTTCTCAATATTAATATTGTCAGCATAGCTATAAAAGGTTGCAAGATGTTCCTCTACAATTATGTCATCTTCCCCTGTAAACTTGGGCATCTACTTAAGGTTGTCTCCAACCGGGAGAGCATTCATAGGCTAAGGCAACACAAGAGGGGCATACCTAACAACTACTATGGCATTCATCCTATTCATAGGAAGGTTAACACCTGCCATTGGATTATAAGTTCTAGGAGAAGAAGGAGGAGATGGAGTCTTGACTGGAACAACTGCAGTCTTGATAATGTGTAGCTTGGGAGAAGAAGGGATGCAAGATGGAGAGATTTCAGTTTTCACAAGGAAAGGCTGAGTCTTGGAGGAATATGGTGTAGATTCCAAGGGAATTGAGGTTTCTTCTTCTTTAGTCAGAACAATTTTAATAGAAGGAGGAGATGGAGAACCTAAGGTAGGAAAATCTTCTAAGCTCTTAAGTGTAAACCAACTTACAACATCATGAGAGGCAAGAACTTCAAAACTTTCTTCTTTCAATTTGGGAGAAAAAGAAGAGTATTCTACAGGGAAATTTCCAAGATCAACCTTTCTAGAAATTTCAACAGAGGGTAAAAGAGGAGTACTAGATATAGCTACTGGTGCATTAAAAGTGGAATCAGGAAAATGACCAGAAGTACCTGGTACAACATCTGAAAATCCTTCTTGAGAAGCTTTTCCCTTCTTGATAATCTTCTCTAGGTTAGCTTCAGGTGTAGCCAAGGGTATATGTGGAGTAGACCTCGTGCGTCTGCCTTTGGGAGCCACAACTGAAATAATGGAGTCGCCAGGTGCAAGCTGCAATCTTCAATGTATTGATTTCTAATGCACCTTCAAAATCATTATTTCTTTGTCGTTCAATCCCAAGGAAATGTTTTCAATCTATTTTCCGGAAATTACGCCAAGAATTTTAGCATTAAGAGTCACCCTCATACTACTAGAGGATAAGCCCAGTACCCATCAAATAGGTTTGTAATGGTAAATTTATGATAAAGGATCAAATGGATAAAACTCATCATAGCAATGCTCAAACACATAAATCTCTAGGCAAGAATGGATAAGCAAATGAAGTCTTGGCTAACTTCAGCCAATGATTTAAATATAAGTGTGAGTAGATGGAAGACTTTAATGGAAGACTATTAGGATCAGGCCTTACTAGCAGACAAATGAAGAAAAAACTTAGACACAAGAACTTCTTGATCCAAACTTTAAAACACTGATAAAATTACAACGGCATCACAATAAAGCATACATTGTAACAAAACGATAATATCTCAATTGAATCATTCAATGATGAGCAAATCAGAGTAAGAAATAAGTAAGATAATGGATACAGGAAGATGACTTCTAAAAATGGCTCAGATCTCATACATAAAAACTAGAGTCTGGCTCTGTTACATCAAAACATTACATAAGGGAGTCTATGCTCAACCATTCAAACCCAAAAATGTCATTCTAATGTTGTATTTATAGCCTAAACAGTAAGTGACAACATACAATTCAAGATGGGTCCTCTTACATAGGATTCTCCCACTAAAAACTGAAAATCTAACATTTGTACAAGTGGAAACAACAAACTGCTAAAAACAGGGAAAATGTTGGCAACAACTCTAACACCATAATATTTGCATAATGAGTTGTTCCTTGGGCACATATCCTTTGTTTCCATGTGTGCACCAGCTTCAACTGACCTCCCAACATTTGTGTTAAGCTCCATTTTCCAGCTGGTGACTCTTGATTACCTCAAAATCCATCAAAACTAGAATTGGTAGCGAACCGTGAAGTGTTGACTGTATCAGCCCGTTTGTAGCATATTTCGCAGCAAATTCTGTAGCTAATTCTGCAGTGCCCGCCTGTGTAGACCATTTAGTAGTAGATTATGTAGAAAGCTTTCATTTTGTGTCTGAATAGGTGATTTCGCAACGACTGTGCAACTTCTGTGTATGTAAATGATTTCGTAGCGCATTTCGTAGCGAACCTACAACTTTTGTCTATGTAGATCATTTCGTAGCACCATGCACTACAAAATGTCTTGTAGTTGTCTGTGTTGTGCAGTTTGAGCAAAAAATACTCAAAAACCTTAGTCAAAGGTGTATAAGCCTGTAGAAACCTCATAATCAAGTATAATCATGATACTTCCCACAAAAAACTTCAAAATGCAAAGGTGATCATCTTCAAAATTGAGGGTCTTTCAACCACTCCATTTCACCTCCCGAGTCTGTTACTCCTTATGGTTGCAGCGTGAGCTAGCACATTGAGATTTCTTTGAGCTAATTCATCTTTTAAGGGCCATAACTCCAACTTGAGCTTTCTGATATGTGATTGTAAATCTTTGTTCTGCATGTATATATTTTGAAGCTTCCTATGGAGGGGAAAAAATATCCTTGTTCAAAACCTGGCCAGATCAATGGTTTCCTTATACATATCCATAAGATCCCTCAACCTCTTCCTCTCAGCCAACCCTTCTTCCTTTAGGTGAGAAACCTCCTTTCTGACATCTCTGAGTTGTTTGATCAATCTTTTGAAGGTATGGTTCTCAGGGGGAGTGGTTATGTCTATGATTTCAACATGTTTCTCAACAGTCTCAATTTTACCCTTATCATTCCTCTTGACAAGAGATTTTGTTATGGATTCTTGTTCAACAATTTACTTCCTGGTTGATGACCTGGTGAAGGGCCTCCTAGCTCTAGTCTCAACTGCAACAATAGGTGAGGGGAAGAGTATCTTTCTCCCTTTTTTGCTTGTGGTTTTAGCTGAGGGAACTTGTTCTAATTCTAGGGTTGGTTGGGGTGAAAATTCCCTCTGTGGAGAGTGATGAGATCCTCCTCCTTCTTCTTCTTGTTCCTTAGGAGCCTCATCATCTTTGGCAATGTGTTTTCCCTTTCTCTTTTTTCTTTTCTTTGTGTGGACAACACTATCAACTTGCAAAGGGCTCTGCACCTTAGATTGAGGAGTAGGGGCTACATTTAACTGTAGATTTGCATAGGCAATGAACTGCTCCCAAGCTATGTTTCTCTTCTTCAACTCCTCCATCACAAGCATCCTAATCAACCCTGAGTGTAAAACACTTGTGTTCACAGCCCTGGACTTGGCTTGGACCCTATCAACCATTTTCTCCATACTCCTAAACAAATAGAAAGGGATGTTCATTATGTCTTTTCCTGTGAAGTGCAACAAAAGTCTAATGTGATATTGGTAAATCATGTTGAATCTGCCCTCACATGTAAAATATCTCTCGATCACCTTTAACGTCTTGTAAAATCCCTCAACCAAGTGGCTCTGAGGCACTCCCTTTGATAGGTTATATCCATGATGTTCTTGTTTGAGGAACTCTTTAGAGAAAGCTGTATTAAGAGTCATGGATTTAAACCATCTTTCACCAGTGTTGGGTATCTCAATGGGTGTTGTAATGGTGGCTTCAGATACCTCCATTTCAAGGGTTCCCACCTTGGTTTTAATGCCATCAAAATTTAAGGCAAACTCTCTGACTACCTTAGAGTGTCCCCTCTACATATTCTGACATAAATTTAAACATCCAACCTTCTGGAAGACCTCTCTGATCAGAGGTTCATCATCAAACAATTGCATATCACATGGCTCTGTCCTGAATAAACTCCCACCCTTATGAGACTTCTTCTGATGAGGTGTATCCATTTGCTATAAACAAGAAGAAAAACACTACAATAATCTGAGAGATATGAGAGGCCAAACAAGGGCATAGGTCTTGAATGATGATCTTTTTCAAAGTTAGCTTCAATGTAAGGCTTCAGTGTTTTTCTGTCCGTTTGACTGTTGAACTTATGGAAGGGAAACTTATGGCTAAGAAGGAATAAAACCTTTCAAAAAAAAAGGATATGGAAGGAGGAGGTAGTTGCTAGGGTTTTAAGCTAATAATTCACCATAATGCAAGGCCATCACCATTTTAATAAGAAAGGCTCTTAAACTTTTCAATGTAGACATACTCTAGATTTGAAATAACAATTGAAACTGTACAGGGAAAGAGATGATGCAGTTCATGCAATTAGAGGATAACAATGTTGAGTTTTATGCAGAGGTTTGCAACGTTGGAACATGGGATCCTTAACGCAATTCGTAGCAGATTTCGTAGTATAACAACAAGGGCCAAGAAAGAGATAGGCACAATGGATTTGACAACATGATTTGCTCAATTGTGATATAAGAGGATGACAATACTACAAACAAGCTGCAAATTTGGTGATAACAAAGGTAAAGAGGTAGGTTTGGAATGTAGATCCTCAATTCGTAGCACCCAAGAAGAGAAACATAAGCACAACTTTAATCTAATATTCAACAGAGCTCAGAAAACTCAAGGAGTACCTAGACAGCCTGGCTCGACTCTAGATATGCTTCAAATAGCATGAAACCGCCAAGAACCACTCTAACCTTCATTTCCCCTTTGTCAGCCAGTATGTAGCAGAATTCATAGCGCCTATCTAAACTTAGGAGTTTCTGCAGCGCCGAACTAGGAGAAAAATTCAAATATTTGAGAAAACAGTTAGACAACCTTAAATGACTAAATCCTAACTTATTTATTTTAAATTATGGATGCTGAAAACAATGAGATCGACTGACACAACCCTCATAAGTGCAATAATGATAAAGAGGGAAGATGTACTCAAGATGCACTATGCAAAGTCCTGATGAGATGGAAACATACTAAAATGACTTGATTTGACCTCCTAACGGGTAGAGGGACAAGGTGGAGGGGTTTAAGCGCATAATGGAGGTAGTGACATGTCAGGATAGTGGTGGCATAAGGGTGATGGTGATGGTTGTCTAATCGTGTGATGAGATGAAGGTATAAACCAAAGGTATGGGCCAACATTCAACCTTACATTTATTTTGTGTTAAGACCTAATAAAACCATAAAGAGGAGACTAAAAGTGAAACTTAAACAAGACTAAGGATAAAAAATTAAAAACCTAAGGATAAAATTGACCCATAACAACTTCATGTGATAACAAAGATCATCAAGGTAAGCTTTGACTATATGCTTGAGATCATGAAAATCGATGGTCATGGCTTGTTGGAAGGTTTCTTCGACATTTTTAAGGCCGAAAGGCATTTTCTGGTATGTGAATGTACCCGAAGGACAAATAAATGTCGTCTTATGTTGATCCTCATGTTTAATCTGAATTTGGTTGTATCTTGAAAATCCATCCATAAAAGAAAAAACCTCGCTTCCCGCACACTTTGAAAGGTGTCAGGAATTTGTCTTTAAGACATGCCTTATTCAGCTCTCAAAAGTCCATGCATACATGGATGGTTCCTTGTTTCTTATTTACAGGAATGAGATCAGATACCCATTCAGTCAAGGGAACCGGGTAGATAAAACCAACATTCAATAGTTTCTCCACCTCTGCCTTAATAGCTGGGGCCGTCTTGGGATTAACAACTCTAATTCGTTGTCGAACAATCTTAGCATCCGGGTAGGTTTTAATATCATGTTTGACAATTCGAGGGTTGATTCTCGGCATCTCTTCATATGACCAAGCGAATACATCACATAATTCTTTGAAGAGCTTGGTGTAGATCTGAATTTCTTCATGCGAGCAATCCACACCGATATATACATTTTCAACTTTACCAGGAATATGAGAGATATCAATCGTGATGGAAAGAGAGATACTCAACATGTTTCCTTTGGCATAAATGTCGTGTGTATCAAGTGGAATTATGGCATGACCGACTATCTCACTTAAGGTGGATCTGAATCGTCTTGTTTGATCTTAGCATGCTCTAGGAGGAAATAAGAGCGATGGTGCATATCATCCCATGGCCTATCAGAACCATTCATTGCCTCTAAGATTGCTTCATCTGAAGGTAAAGTGTCATCGAGGAAATCATGTGAGCAAGATGATGAAGTGGCCCATATGGGCCAGAGAACATGATCCTCCTCGTTTGTCTGCGAGGAGACATAATCTAGGTCGGAAGTAGAGTCAAGAATAACCTGATATGCTATCTCTGCCGCCGACAGTGGCATGGTCATTCCAACATGTGACTGACCTTCACAAGATGCAGTCGAGGAAGGTAGGGTCCAAGGATCATTAAAATATGAAGTGCGGAAAGGAACAAACCTCATTGATGAAGCAGACCTAATGGACATGGCATAGATATGATGAATTGGTGCAATGAAATCAAAGGTACCCATAAGGGAGGAATACATTTCGACACTAATATTCTTAGTTGCCGACTGAGAATTGTCGATCACAAGGATCGACGGTCCAACTGATGCATTGGGGCTAGTATATGCAAAGGACAACTGATCGATTGTCACAATTTCCCCATCTGAGGAAAACATAAAGTATGGAAGACGAACGATATGACTGCAATCATAACATATTCCAGTTGCGCCCTAGTAATAAGTTATAGTCAAGGGGCTCATCAACCACCTCGACATCCACCTCCACCGTCTTCCCACCTAGCTGGACCGTAAAGGCATGAAGAATATTGCGGGGATGGAAAGAACGACCATCAAATGCGATCAACATGGTCAGAGATTGAGAGAGGGTTGGAGAGCCAATGGCTCTCCAACAGGTTAGGGACATAACGCATGTTGTAGCGCCTTCATCAATAATAATACATTTGATTGTATACTTTGAGTAATCCACATGGATTTGAAAAGCCATGTTCTAAGGCAAGTGAGGCTTCACATCTGTGATGTCAAACTTGATAACCTTAGAGCCATAGGGGTCTAGAGCTCCTAGCACAGATAACAAGGCATTCCATTGTGAAGGACACATCTAGAGTACCTCCAGAGCCTACATCACGCAAGGGGTTTGACCCGGATCCTCAACAATAGAGTAATTCTGGGCAGCTCTAGCATTAGGGTCGTGCGTAGAGCATTTGAGTACTTCTTTCATAATACAAGGCAAATGCTCTGGTTTTTCAATTTGTAAAGGTGTCTCTAGAGGAGGAGGAGATTCTAGACCTGGAACAGTCTGTGAAGGACTATAATTGCGAGACCGAGTGGCTACATTAACCTGAGACTTGACCATATTGATGAAAAGACGGTCACCATCTTGCGCCAGTGGGTTTTGACTTCCACTCGCCACATTTGTGGCATTAGAGGAGCTCAAGGCCATGTGTTGATTATGCGTAAAATGATTAGTTAGCAGAGCAGGTGGTAGAGATAAAAGCCTCGCAGCTTCGGCGAGTTTGGGGCACAAGTGGGTAAGGTTATCATCAGTGCAAAGCTTGCAAGGAAACCTCACCTTTCGCCTTTCTTTATTGCCCTCGCCATTATTATTGTTCGATTTCTCATTGTTAACGTTCTCATTGGGTTTATTATTATTATTATTATTCCTCCCACCCTTACGATTGTTACCATGTTCTTTCCTTTTATTCCCTCCTCGTTGCTAGTTACCATTCGGGTTGGTCGACGATTGCACAGAATGTACATCCGTCGACTGAGTGGGAGTGGAGGACACATTGAAGCTTGCCCTCTTACAGACTAGTTTAGAGACAATTCTTTCAATTGGCTTGTCACCAAGTCTGTAGATTTAACATTTGCGAAGCCTATGATTCCATCAGCATGAGGCCCGAGATTTTGTCTAGGGTCATAGCTTGACCTCGGTGCTTTAGGAAGAATTTCATATAACATCCCAGACTGAGCATATATAAGATCTAACTAATGGGATTTAAACATGAATTCTTCCTCATATGTAATTTTGGATGTAGAAACATACTTTGAAATATAAGGCTCTAAAGACTTAAGAAACCATTCCAATAGGAACTCTGGAGGAATGTAGGCCTTGATCAACATCTTCCATCTACGCCACTCTTGGATGTGATCCAAGATATGGGTGGCTTTATCCTATCAGAAGGCCAACATAATTTTTATGCCGACATCGTAACGAACTGACAATTGGAAGTGGTTGAGGAAGACTAAAACTGTCTGATTAAAATTTTCGTACGCCCCCCCCGATAGCTCCATGTACCATTTTGTTGCGATTCTATTCTTAAATGAATAGAATCGTCATTAAGGGAATTAGAAGAGCACCAAATATGAAAAGTAGTGACGTGATCACCGAGATCCTCAGGTGTCTTGCCCTCGAATTTCAGATTATCCGAAGGAATCTTGGTGGGGACGGGGGGCCATGTCGGGTAATGATATACATGGTCATTCATTATTCTTGACAATTCTGGAAAATTGAGCGTGGCCAGAAAAGGGAGACAGGGTTGCGACATCTAGCCCCAAGCTCTCGAGAAAGATTGTTGTTGGGGAATCGCGGCCCATCCAGGGTTCTGGTATGCCCCATGGCCCTATCTGAGATTGTAAAACCCCCCTCCAAACTGATTCATAAAGGGTTGGTTGGGCACCATTCTAGTAGGAATGTTATGATGAGGATTGTAAATATTTCCCCCAGCGAGAGTATCTCCAGGTTGGGGGTTTCCCAAGGTGTGAAATTGACCTCCTCCAAGTGTGAATCCATAGGATAGAGGTTGATTCGTCATGCCAAATGTGTTGGTCAAAATCGGTGTGGAGGAGGTAGGTGTAAAGGACGGAACATAAGCAACAGCTTGTCCGCCAGGTTGACTACTCCATCTAGGAGCATTAAGACCAGGATTAGACTCAGGGTGAAAAGGAGGTAGTCTTCCAATCATAGGAGTTGTTTGAGGAATATGAGCACCGCTAAATGATAATGGAATATGCGGTTGAGCCATGCCCCCAAGTTCAATACTAGTATTCAGATTAGACGCTTGAATGGAGGATGCGAATTGCAATGTGAAATTCAACATACCATAAGAAAAAGGGTTAGAGCTCGTAGGGATGGACTGAGTATTGTAGCCCGACGAACGAAAAAGAGGCCCAAAAGGGTTTGTGACTATAGGTTGAGTATTAACTATAGGTCGAACATGAGTGATGATGGGAACCTCTGGCACTACAACCATGGTGGTTGAAGGTATTGAAGGAGTACCATTAACTATAGTGGGTATGGGAGTTGAAGGACTCCCAATATCTTTTTGACTCGACTCAATACTCATACTTGTATGACCACAAGTATGGTAGATGGAAGTGTGTGTACCGTGTTTGATAACTTTATGCCTTTTATAAGGCAAAGACTCAAGATGCGGTGGTAACTTTAACAAACGACAAGACTTGTGAGGAAGTTTGTCTGGCTCCATGATGACTCAATACTTGAGATATACAAACAAATCCTAAGGCCAACTAACAATCAAAGACCACACCAAAATAAACAAAAGGCCAATATGGACACAAATAGGATAAAGTGGTTGAAAGGGGCCTCCCTCCCTAAAGTAGGTGTGCCTTGCCCAAGAGGGGCCTGAGACTCCCTGCAAAAGATTGGAGGTATCATAATCATTTATAAGGGAGCTCGCGGGCTTAACAACTAGTCGGTCAGATCCCCCCGGAGAGGTAATCCTCCATAAAGGCTGTGGGTTGTCTGACCCTTATCTAACCCAAGGTACCTGCAGAATAACTCCTTCAAGTAACCTATGTGGTTGTCTATGTCAAGAAACTAAGCCACCACGATATAACCAATGCGCAGGCGAATAATCATAAGTCAGGTCCACCATATGGGCAGGGTAACAGAGCCCAAAAAATCGAAAGCATCGCCTCTCATAGAGGAAAATGTACTAGCAAGACCACCATATACGAATAGATCCCCATAAATATCTCTGACGCTAAGAAGGTATTGGAGGGATATCTCCTCAACCAACTTCACGCAACCTCATGCTTAGCTCCAGTGTGAGCGGAGCCTCCTGACGTCACAAATTATACAATGGATTTCACCACTTCCTTAGTCAAACACATATGTTGAGTTTAATAGCCTTGGAGAAGTTTACTCAAAAAACCCTATTCCAAGGCTCTAAATCTTAAGCTAGTTTGTGCACCTTGAAAAATAAAATCGTTTCTAATCAATTTTAAATTTATCAACGTTACTTTTAGTGGCTTTGTTTACTCAAAAGGTACGGTCATGAAATTGATGATGTTATGACTCAACAAGTAAAATAAATGAATATGAATATAATGCAAAGTCCTAACTTCAATTCTCAATAAATGATAAGCTTTTCAAAATGCAACTTTCAATTCAATTCTGCAATTTCCAATAAGATGCAATCTTTCCATACTTGTACTAAGATCAACGATAAGAACCCAAAAGATCAAATGCCAACAATGCAAAATGTATATTTTTGTATTTTCAATATAAAAGAATGAAAATGAAAGGACTGAACAACAACTTGATATAAATCCCTACTGTATGTAAATATATACAAACCAAGTAGAATATCGGGAAGCAAACACCTAGCCCAAGATGCAAGGACAACCAATGAAAAGGATGATGAGAAAGAAAAACCACCCAAAAATTCAACCAAAGAAAGGTTTCCTATCACTCTGCAGGCACTTAATAGTCATGATAGAGACCTAAGAAGACTCAACAACCATCAACACTTACCCAACAAACATCAAACTCAACAATCAAGAAGAAAAAAGATGATGTATGCGACTGTTCAGGAGAAAAACACGTATGTACGCTCCCTATAGAACGACAGCTCGTGTATGTACGCGTCTATCAAGGGAAAACCCACGTATATGTGTTAAAACACTGCCAGGTTAAGGGTAAATCCAAGAAACTCAGAATCAAAATGACAAGAGGTTGTCAAGCAATTAGACGACAAGAAACTCAAGATAAACGAGAGCAATCAAAGGAAAAAAACACTACAAACCTCGAAAAGAAGATTCAATCCCCAATATGGTTGCCAATTCTATTACGAGGAAAATCAATCTATGGCATGAGGTAAACCACAACAGATATAAATGACCGCAGAAATAAACTCTAATCTTAAGTATGCTATATAAACAATTATGCTAACCAGACAAGATAAAGAGCCTACCTCGTCTAGACGTTCGATGAAGTCCACCGTTGAGCACTTGACTCAAAGAAATACACCTGCAACTTGTCCTCAACAACCAAGATACACAAGAATATGGTGATAATATATAAAGTTAACACATACAATAGCATAATCCATCAATATTCATAACAAATACGCCCATGGAATAACAATTCAAATATTTGCAAAACGTTAATTGGATGAGAAAAGAGTATTTCTATTAAAATGTAATCAACATAAGTGTATGAATGACAAACTTATGTGTCGGCACGTTCAAAAACAAGAAACTAAGTCCCTTCCAGCTGGGCCTCGAACACTTCAATCCTCCACCAAAGGCAATGTCATATAAGAGAGACAATGAGGTTCTCCACCAAACATGGAAGAGCTTGGGGGCTGAACAATGTGTTCAAACTTAAAAGGACAAAGGGATGCAGATTCAATATGAAGTGAATAATTTCTCCAGAGTAACTTTGCTCTCAAAGTTGAATTCTTCTCCTCTTCTCTACAGCTTGGATAAGGCCCATTTATAGCCTTCAAATGGAACTAAAGGGCCGAGTTGAAAGATTTCCATTATATGGAAGGTCAAGGATCATGGATCTCGTGACGTGACATCGAAACCCAACACCATTTTTTTATTTTGAGCACAAAACCCTATGTACGCGGGTTGTAATGGTGCAAACTGCTTATACGCATGTTGTATAGTTGTTAGGGCATGTATATGTGGAAAAATACAATTTTTAGCTCTGGGAATTGCAAAAAAGGACTTCAAGTCTGCATAGGGAAATGGAAAAGGCCTTCTGAGCAAGTTGCATGGGGCGAGGAAAATATTGCTATAATAGTTGTAGTTGATGCCCTAAAATATGTGTATGTTGTGATGTGATTGTAATGTATATATGCATCTAAAAAATAAAATAAATTATAACTTGGTAAGTAAATTTCATACAAGTTGTGCAAATGCGTGGTACTTTTTGTGTAAATGTGTAATATTTTTGTATGGATGAGGATAAATATCATTAATCACGCAACCATAGATGCCTAGAGGGTAACCATTTATTGCACTTCATATGTGCATGGGTGCTGTCATCTTAAGTGCACCACATGTAAGGGGATGTGGAATCCCTTGTGGAATCTAGTTGTACTACTATGTGCACTTGATTCCACATTGTAGTCGTCATAGGAGTCATTGAACAACAACATGTGTACCCTTTTTTTTCCAAGAAAAAATTATCTCAAATTTATAAGAAGTATAAATTCTTTTACATCAAACAGATTCAAGAACAATCCCAAAACAGTCCAAAGATATGGAGATAGGAGGTTACAACAGGATTACTAAAATACTAGATTAGACAGATAGGATGTTGCAATAGAAAAAAAACTGACAGGAATTAAGCAAAGTGCATGCTGAAAACTGCATGCTGAAACTGCACTCGATGCATTTACCCTTCACCATCCCTTGGCAATTCGAAGATATTAATGCAAGAGGGTTGGCTTTCCTTTCCACTGTCCGAGTGGTATACCAATAGCCTTCCTTCGACTTCAGTTAGAGCCCTTTTAGAGAGAGCATCGACTTCTTTATTGTGAACTCTATAGATATGATAAATGATGATATCTTTGATATTTTTTGCCAATTCCATCGTTTTTTGTTTCCAACATTCAATATTCACTATGTTGAGTTTACAATTATGGTTTATCCAGTTAATGATGACCCTCGAATCGCCAAGGATTTGTAATTGATTAATTGACCAGAAAGTTGCCAGAGTGAGGGTAGCCCATAAACCCACAAGTTCCGCTTTAGTATTTGATCTCGCTCCGCAGTTGATGAACCACTTGGTAACTCTCGATGGATGAGACTTGAAAATGCCTCCGGCCCCACAACATAATCCATTGGACTGAGCTGCTCCATCAAAGCATGCTAAGGTGTAGCCCTCCTCCTGAGTAAACTCACAGACTTGGATTGGCAGAGCTTTAACAGAGGAAGGCTGCCAGGAAAAAGACGACAAGATTCTATGAACTACAGAGAGTAAGGAGGGAGCACAGTCATCAAAGATCACCTTATTCCTTTCAATCCAAATCTGTCAGCATGCATGAGCAGCCAAGCTGACAGGGGCATATTTCTCCTTTGACCACAACATAAAACAATCTGAGACTGAGGCGTCTTTCCATTATAAGTTGAGAGAAAAATGGGTGGACAGGCGATGCCAGACAACCCTCGTAAAATGGCAGTGGATTAAGATATGGTGGATATCTTCTGAAGAGCAATTACATAATTTGCAAATACCAGGACCTTCCCAGCTTCTCTTCTACATCATCTCCTAGGTAAGAGCTTTCCCTTTAGCAGAGAGCCAAATGAATAATTTTATCTTGAGAGGAACCGACCATTTCCACAATCGTTGGAACCACAGTAGGTCAGCACCAAAATTCAACTGTTGGAACAACATGTGTACCCTTACCTCTAAAATCTACGCAAGTCACTCTGAAATGGCTATGCATTGTATGATTTTATGCTCACCCTTTTTGCATAGAACATCGTTATAATAATATTATAATTTTTTGTATGGCGAAATTTTGTTGTCTTTGTGTGGAAAAGTCGCTTCAGTGAGTTTCTTTAAAAAGGATAAAGTATCATGTCAACGTCCACTTTAAACTAATTTACCTTGCAGGACATGTGTCGAGTCTCTTTGATGATGGAGGGAAACCAACATCAAGAGGTTAAATTCATTCTCTCGTATGGACACAAGCAAGGGCTCTACACCCACAAGGACATTAGTCTCTTATTAAAAAAATGACTCATTATAAATTTGTATAAACATAAATTAAAGGGCAGTGAAAATTTTTGGTCATTCTAATTTTTTATTTGAAATATAAAGGTGAACGTCAAATTCTAACATTACTTCTCATCTCGCCCTTGCGGGGGGGAATTGCACAACTTCACCTCTCAACTCTACCCTCATGATGATACAACTTCACTCCACAACACCTTTACCCTCGCAACAAAATTATTACATTTTTAATAGTTGTTTTCTTGTCATTTTATGTGCTTTCATAAAAATAGTTCATTTAATTATCAGGGTTAAAATTCCTTTTCTACAAAAGGGATATCAAATTTGAGCGGGTCTTTCCATTGCATCAAATAATTGTGTAAGGCATCTACATTCCTTAAAGTAGTTGGGAATGAAGAACCTTCATTGTATAATTATAAGAATAATGAGTGATAAAACTAAGAATGACCTCAATCATAATGGCAATCTTAACACTTGTTCACTTTAAGAATGAAGTTTGAGAATTTGGAGTTTATGTCATGAATTTACATGAAAAAGGTAGAAAATTTGGTGAAAAATCCAATCATAGTTCCAAATTCACAATTATATGTATGTTTATAGTTTTTAATGTAAAAAACAACAATTTTCCCCACCAAGCCTAAAACACTCATCAACATGGAGCACCCAAAGGAATAAGTGGAAGAGAATCACTCACTTTGAATATGAGGTCAATGGAAAGGAAAGGGACATTTTAAAAGACATGGTTGAAGTAATCTCCAAGAAGTTGAAGAAGTACAACAAATTAAATCAAAAGATAGAACAAAGAATGAGCACCTTCATGGAGAGAGAGGTATTATATGATTGGGATCTGGGGTCTACGACTAGGGTTTCCCAAGCCACAAACCCCTTGTTTTTTACTATTCTCTTTAGATGCCCGAGTGTGGATTTCTCTGCGGCCTCCTTTGGCCTGAAGCCATCTTCTCCTCGACGTTTTTTCCTTATTTCGAGTCTACCTTTCATGGTTTTTCTTATGGGGAGCTCTCCTTCCTTCCCATTCTTTGATCTTTATGTGAGGATTGGGCTTCTTTCTGGATTGCGGAGGCGACCCATCGTTTCCTAGTGTTGCAGTTTCGTCGCCTTGGTTCTCTTGCTTTGCTTAGTTCGAGTCCTTTGCCCAGATCTGTTCTTCCTTTGAGTGGGCTTCGGTGCTCACAACCTCCATTTGCTTGGCCATTCTTCCATTGGAGTTTGATTTGGGACTAGATCCATTATTCTTTTGGATTCGAGCTGCAGTCTTGCTTATGGGTGCATTTGCGGGGGTGCCGCCTAGTCTTTTTTTCTCAGATCTGTGTATTTCTTGGCGAGGTCTCTACTTTATTTCGCTCCTTATTTGCGGTTCTTCTCTCTGGTTTCTTTGGTTTGTTCAGGGTTTGATGTATGCTCAGATCCGACTCCTATTGGTGGCTGTCGATGTATCTTTCTATCTGGCAGGGTTTGTGTTAGAGCTTTGAGGTCCTATCCTTGGGCGTGCGATGTGGTTTGATCACTTTGAGGTCCATTGAGTGGGTGTGCAATTTCTGGTCTTACTGTTGTTGGTTGAGATCTCCATCGACGTTGCTGCTATCTGGTTCTGCTGATGTGAAGGTTTTCATACCACTCTGATCTGGTCCATCTGGCCACCAGGGTTTGTTTGGATTGCATTGTTTGGGGTTTTATTCTGTGACGAGATCTCTTGAATCGGGTTTTCTGGCCCATTTGGGGTTTTTCTGAGCTCTTGTTGTTATATTCTCTTTATGGCTTACCAACTAGTTTCTTTTGTCCCTTTGGGATTTTTCTACCCAAGATTTGGTCATGCTTTATGCACCTACAAAATGAATTTTGGTTCTCTTTGGATGAATATAATTACACTTTTTTTTGAGGAAAAAAAATGAGCACCTTCATGGAAGACCCAACTACATAGAAGAGAAAGATTATTAGGATTGTTTCTCCGATTTGAATTCTTGAGACAATTACAAACTAATAATAAAGGAGATAATGAAGAAGAGAACTCCAACCAACACAATAGCAAAATTTCCTAGCCACCATGCCCATTATTCCCATAATTTTGGATGTGACTTCTTTGCTTAATAGCTAGCCAAGTAACTTAGCTAATTGATGGCTCAAAGCTATTAAAATTCAATTTCAATTTTCATGTTTTTTTTAGGATTTATCCATTATCGAATATTGACTAATATGAAAATTTGCAAATTGTAATAACACTAATATGAAATTTTTTAGTTATATAATATTACTAATATGAAAATTTGTTTAAAAGGAGACTTGAAGAAGATACAATTGGTGAAACATTATAATAAGTTTGATTTTGTACAAATTTGCAATAACTTTGACTCGATATAATGTTAGCCTATAGGTATAACTCAAGAATGATTCTTAAAATCTATTGTAATTATTATTCTCGTAAAATAAAGAGTGTATTGTCACATGTTTATAGTTATGGAAATTAAAAATGAATTATCCATATGAATGGAATTAAGAGCTCGAAAAAAGACAAAGTTATTGCTAAATTGTTACTCACATTAATTACCTAACCAAATGTTCTTTAAATTGCACACATGCATGCTAATATCACTCACCCTAAAAGGCATAATATAATTAATTAATCTAAACATAAATTCCATGCATGAACCATCTCTTACTATCCTTCATTGACTCTAATTCAAATGTTTTTATTCATCTAGTTCTATATTAGAATGGAGAAAAAAAAACTTGGTTGTATTCTTACTTATTCATTAACGCTTCAATACTCACATGTTTTGGTACTACACTTTTATTTAAAAGATTTGATTATTAACATCTATTTTACTTGTCCTCGAGGTGTAGGACAATCGATGATGGAGTGTGTTGTTAAGGCACTCTGTGATGTTAAAGTCCCCGGTTCGAAACCCGTGGGGACAAAAAATCGAGCCAGTTGCGGTTTCTTAGCCACAAGCTAGTCCCGCAGGTCACGGACAAACTAGCAAACAAAAAAAAAACATCTATTCTACTTGAACAATAAGCTTCTTAACATCATGATATCTTCAACCTTATAATAGAGATTTGTACTTGGCTTCAATGTTGATATTAAGGGTGAGTCCTTCCATATATGACAAGCATAACATAATTATACAATCACAAAGATATCTTGTTGCACTTGCATTCTCGAGTTCTGCTTGCAAGGTTTCATATGTGAAACCTCCTAAAAGCATTTGAAATGTCATTAATTTAGGTTCTTGATTGGGGTTTAGGCACTAGCTCATAAAATCTCATTTTTGCAAAAGGTGGAGCCTATCAACTACCGATTTTTAGAAACTTTAGTGTAGGTTAGCAATGGAAAAAGAGCAACACTTTTTTTTAGGATAAATGACAATGTGTTCACATCGTCCGATACCACCCAAACTTGTATTGTCTAATTTTAAGCTACCTTATTGGATATCATTTAATTAATTATGTTTTCAAATTGGTTGATACTATTTTCGTGACTTAAGTACTCACATCATTCCAGACTACTTCACGATCTCAACATCAAGTCATTGAACATTATTTTCCCAAAGTTTGTATTGTCGAGTCATTTTAAGATACCTTGTACGATGTTACTCACTACATTTCCTGAATTGTCTTAAGTCAATTTCCATACCATCTAAAGTTCACATTATTCATATCATCGAAGCCATAATACCATTTAAGTGACAACATGCCATTGATGCCATCCTAATCACTTGTCATTGCTACATCTCATATCACTTATGTCATATTGTTTCACATCTTATCTAACTTATCACATAAATATGCATACATGTAACGCTAATCCGTAAATGGTAAGCCTATGTCTTGTCCATTTCACCAACACAGATACTTTTCAAATTAAAATTAAATGATGTCTCTGCAATTAAAAATAGGTTGAGATTTGCCTCTTCAATTGTTGTTTGTTAATTGGTTATAATGCTTAGTTCGAATATCCAACAAAAAAAATCTCGGCTAGTTGAATGCCAACCAATGGTAAGCAACTCTACTTTGTTTCATATTCGGTTCATTGTTCAACAATGATGCCAATGGTCTAAGTGGAGAGAGAATTGTTGGTTACAATGGATTGGGAATATAAACAATGGCCAACAACTAGTAGTTCTCCACCCTTGATTTCATTTGAGCTCTGGATGGATGGTGGTCATTCCATAATTGTTGGCATTCATTAAAATTATAATGGAGACTTAGAATCTTAGTGAAACAATTAGAAACACAATGGGAATTCACCATTAAACCATTGATTCAACTATAAGCAACAATTTAAGTACATAGAAGAGCTTCCACTAACTCCCACACATATTTATTTTTTTCACAAACATAAAGAAATATCAAACATTCAAGGCACAATGGACACCACATTTTCCATGGGAGCCTAAATGGGTAGAAAACTAGGTTGATTGGGAATTTTATTAAGCAGGAAATTGATTACAAATAGTGGGTTATACACAGATTTAGTGTATTGTTACTCATTGACAAGAAATTTACAAATGGCCATGGCTCAACAACAATATTCACTCATCCTGGGACATACTCAATGTTTTATTCTCCTCCAATCATCAAACATACTGCTTCCTTAAGCTCTCATCTATGTTGCTGGAGAATTTTTCTAGATGTAAAATATGTATGAGTGGAGTGTCCACTCGAAATGTTGGACGTTTCAAAACCTCATACACAGTTTACATCCAGAAAATATCTCCAGCATCATGACTAGAAATCTACATAATCAGACTCATCTATGTTACTTCCCTTCTTCATTTCCTCCTTTGTGTTCACTTTATTGTTCTTCTTCATCACAACCTTCATTTTAATGGGTTGGTCTGGAAATCCAACCATCATAATGGTTCGTTTCAACTTCCAAGGGGATTTGAACATTTTTCTCAATTTTTCCAAAAATAATTAAATTCTTACTACAAAGTTTACAAAGAGTTTTTTGTTGTTGCAAGGATCCAATTTGGATCACACCTCCCCACTTACAAGCTTTTGGTCCCCAAAATCTTCAACTCCCTTCAATCTCCTTCTTACTTTCCTTCAACCATCCTCCAACAAATCTCCAATAAAGGGTGCCTTTGCTGCAATATGAAAGATAAGAGTTGAATAGGGGCTACCTTTGGCATAAGCTTGATATCCATATCATAGCTAGAGATGGCATTCACTGCTACAACAAGTCATTGGACAATCATTGCTCCTTGGGATACAAGTGCAAGCAACTCCTCTTTCCCCTTGAACTTGACTCTCCAATCTTTCTTCTGGGTTGTTCGGTTCTTGGGATGGAGTTATGGGTGAAGCCTCCAACATTTGGCCTCCCAATTCTAATCAATCTACAATACTACCAATAGTTCTTGTATGGGTTGCTTGGCCTTCTATAGTGCCAAAAATAACTAGCCTTATTATTAAGTTTTAATGTTGTTATTAAGTTATATCCAAAGTACATGAGCATTTAATACATCAACAACATATGAGGGTCACTGAAAGAAACACAATCAAAAGGTACACAACATTTTATCCTAGGAAACCCTCATGGGGAAGAAAACCCAACAAAAAATTCCTCAATATAGATAGACCAAAAACACAGCAGAAGATCCTCCTCTACTCCTTCACTAGGAAGACTAGCGCACCACTTAACCAAGAGATACCAAGAGACACCAAGAGATACCAAGAGATACCAAGAGATAAACCAAAAGCCTCCTTGACTTCAACCCCAATTACAATAGGTTCTCCTCCAATACTTTCACACTACAGAGCTAGTTGGTGAGTGTGTCCAAATGAGGCGCCGACCTCTCTTATAAATAGTGGTCTAGCTAGCCTATAATTAGGTCTGGGATGACTTGTCAATTTCCCCTCTTAATTTACATTTAATTGTAAGGACCAACTTTTACATAGGCACAATAGGCCTAATTAATAAATATAAAATAATATTATTATTCAACATTTCCTCTTAGGTAGAATATTCTTCGAAGTTACAATATTTCAACACTCCCCCTTAACAAGAAGGGTATTCTACTGACACCATTAATAACAACTGACTGGACTCAATACATCATCAAGAGGAGAAGACATCGTCATTAGCATTGGGAACATTGTCTGTCATATCTATAAATTATCAAAAGTTTTTTCTCATCATCAACATCAGTAGAAACTGAGCATCATCATCATTTGCAGCACAAAGCTGGAGTAACATCATCATCATCAACAACATGAAGCTGGAACATCAACAACAACAACGAAAACAACTATGGGCACTCTGACAGACCCTCCATTTGGACCTTACAGGATCTGTCCAGGGATAATAAAATCCCCTAGGATATAAATCCTAATGAGCTGCCACACTACTGACCACAACAAGTATATACATACATAGGCACTCTGATAGACTGTCCATTCGAACCTTACATGATCTATCCAGGGATGATCAATCCCCTAGGATATAAATCCTAACGAGCTGCCCTGTTGATGGTCAGGATACCATAGTATCATCAACATCGCTCCCCTTTCTAGGGAAGTCCTTTTGGACTACACCAAGCTTGTCTCAGAAATACTCAAACTTCACATGAGATAGAGGCTTAGTCAACACATCTGCTACCTTCTCATGTGTGCCAACATACTGGAGCTTCACAACTCCTGTTTGTACCAAGTCATGAATGTAGTAGTGTTGGATCTCAGTGTGCTTCGTCTTATCATGGAACACTGGATTCTCTGACATCTTTATGCAACTCTGGTTATCACAAAAGATCACGATAGCATCCATATCTAGGTCAAATAGAACTATCAACAAATTTTGAAGCCATATGGCTTCACAACTGGCAGAGCATGCTACAATGTACTTCGCTTCTTCCATATAGAGAGAAATACTAATTTGCTTCCTTCTTTGCCATGAATTCATCACTGACCCCAAACTGAAATAACATCCTAAAGTGCTTTTTCTGAAACAACAATCTCCAGTAAAACAAAGGCCATAGTCCAACGTACCCGTAAGGTATCTCATCACATTCTTTGCAGCTACAAGGTGAAGAACACGTCCGGGCTCCACCATATACTGACTCAAGGTGTTCACAACAAAGCATATATCTGGTCTAGTATTCACTAGATACATCAACGAACCAATCATTTGTCTGTACATAGTATCATCAACTATTTCTAACGAAGTATCAACCAATAACTTCATATTCGTCTCCATAGGAGTGGACATAGATTTACAGTCCATCATGTCGAATCTCTTTCGAATTTCCACAACATACTTTCTTTGATTAAGAGAAATATCTTTTGGGCTCTGCCATACTTCAAGGCCTAAGAAATAGTGCATTGGGCCTAGATCCTTCATTTCAAATTCAACGGCAAGCTTCTTCTTACAATCTATGATAAGTTTTTCTTCACCTGTCAAGAATAAGTTATCCACATATAAAATCAATATAACTGGTCCATCATCCACAATATTGATGTAAGGGTTGGGATCAACTTTACTCTTGGTAAAGCCCAAACTCGTTAGAAAACTATCAATCTTTCCATACCAAGCTCTTGGAGCTTGCTTCAAACCATACAGAGCCTTCTTCAACTTGCAGATTGTCTTGTACTTTGAAACTTAATGGTTTTTCTATATACACTTCTTCTTCAATAACATCGTTCAAGAAGGTTGTTTTCACATCCATTTGGTGTAACTTCCACTTCATCTTGGATGCAAGTGCCATGATGGTTGATATAGATGTGTATCTTGCTACTGGAGCAAAGGTTTCTTCATAATCAATGCCTTCTTTCTGGGAAAATCCACGAGTCACAAATCTTGCTTTGTATTTCTCAATACTTTTGTCTGTTGCATGTTTATTTTGAATATCTATTTAGAAGATATTACATATTTTTTTTTTCTGGTTTGCGAACCACTTCCCACACATCATTCTTCATAACATATTGGTATTCTTCAGTCACAACATCCATCCATTCCTTCTTTTGAGCAACTTCTTCAAAGAAAGTAGGTTCATTATTAATGAGATTGCACATCAAAGCCACATAATTGGAGTATGGCTTAGGCTTCTTGCTTTGTCTCATGGTTCCTTCGGGAGCACCATACTTCTCTGCATATTGAATGATCTCACGTGCCCAAGCTGGTTTCCTCTTGTGAGAGATGATCTCACGAGGTGGTTCCTGAGGTTCCACCATATCATGATCCTCCCATATAACATCATCAAGAGTCACTGCAACTTCCTTGTTAGGTTCTACAACTCTGGGAGCTACAGGTTCTTCTTCATAGACTTCTTTGAATTGACATTTCGTTGATCTGTTGAAAGCTACATCTTCATCAAAGGGAACATCTCTGATGATGTCAATCCGGCGGTAACCTGGGATGTGTTGAAATAATGTAACTACAAAGTGTATTCTTATTATTATTTGATATATTATTCATTGGATCAATCCCCATTGTGGATTGATCATCTCGGCTACTTTAAAAGGACCAAATCCCCTTTTGTGGATTGGTCATATTGTAATTGTAAAAGGAAAAAGAAGAAGTCGGCCCCATAATATATCAAAGAGGCCCCGAAACATAATAAAGGTGGCTATAACCACCCAGTTGGAGAAGTCGACCCTGCCAGTGAAGAGACACTTCACACGTGCCAATCTTGTATAAATAAGGAGGCTAGCGCCTCACTTAGACACACAACTCACTTGCTCATTTTGTGAGACAAGTTTCAGAATTGCAGTTAAAGAAGAAGGAGAGAGAGTGGCGCATATATGGGAGAGGATCTTCTGCATTAGTTTAAGAGATCCCTTGGCATTGTATTGGCTATCTATAATAAGGAAGTTTTGATGGGTTTTCTTCCCCTAGAGGGTTTCCCAGGATAAATGTTGTGTCTCTTGTGATTGTGTATTTCTCAGTGATCTTGTATTATGTTATTGTTTTCTAATGAAATGCAAAGAACTATAATAATGGCTTAAACATTAACATGGAATCAGAGCCAAGATGAAGGAAGCATCTTTTACAAGAGTGAAAAACGTCACTGTTGTCGTACATGAAAATTAGGGATTTTTTATGGTGAAGATTTTTAGCCCCAAAACCATCTAGAAAAGTGCGTCCTCTCCTAAGGATCACTTTGGCACTCTCAGTGCACCTTTTCAATGGCTGGATCTCCCGGAAAGTGAAACCCTAGTTTCATAAAGTACCAGAAGTACCAGAAAACCAGTGTACCAGAAGTACCAGAGTACCAGAGGTACTAGAAAACCAGAAGCACCAATCCAGAAATCTGTAGATCAAGTTTGGAGTAGCAAAAGTTGGATTTTCTCAGATCCAAACACACCAGGCTACTCGCCTCAGCCAAGCACACCTCCTGGTAAGTTCAGATTTTGATTTTAAGCACTTTCATTTTTCGGTCATTTTCCTAGCTCCAGGTAAAGATGTCTGCAAGCGTTAAGCTTGTTGACAAGCTAGAAGGAGTGGAAAACTTTCGTTCCTGGAAGTATAGGATTGGTCTCATTCTTGAAGAGAATGACCTAGCAATATTCGTAAAAGAAAAAGTACCGGAACCCACCGATGCTACAGAAAAGGCAAAGCATCAAAAAGACACAATCAGGGCCAAAAGAATCATTGCAAATTCAATCAAAGACCACCTGATTCCTTAAGTGTCATCTAAGAAGAGTACGAAATAAATGTTTGATGCCTTGACCAGACTATATGAAGGAAAGAACATAAACTGGAAGATGAATCTAAGAACTCAACTGAAGAATACAAGGATGCAAAAAGGAGAAACGATTTAGGAATATTTCTCCAGAATCTCAGAATTCAAAGAACAGTTAGAAGCGATTAGAGATACCATAGACGAAGACAAGCTCATAATGACAGCCCTAAATGGTCTCAAAAGACCTTGGGATGCATTCATCCAAACAATATGTGCCAGAACAGAGAAACTGAAGTTTGATAGTCTATGGGAAGAACGCATCCAACAAGAAACAAGAGTAGCGAATCATGAAGCGTTACTAGAAAGAGATGATGATCAAGCCCTAGCTACTCACACCAAAGGAGGAAGGAAGAAACCCTACTTCCAAAAGGAGACTCATAAAGAGCCTCAATAGTCAAACAAATTCAATCATAAAGAATCTCATCCAATGAGATTTCAGAAGAAAGGACAACGAAAGGAAAGGGACTACTCATCTGTACAATGCTATCATTGTGACAAGATGGGACACATTGCGAAGTTTTGTCCAGCTAGACGAGAATAATACAAGAGAAAACATAAGAGGCTCCATGCCCATGTAGTTGAAGATGAAGAGCCACCCACAAAGATGATAAGAGAGCAGATCAAAGACCATGTCTTGATCTCGACCCTCTCAGGATCTGTAACACCTGGAGAGGACACTTGGCTCATTGATAGTGGTGCATCCAAGCACATGACGGGACAATGAAACATTCTCTCTTGTATCTCAGAAAAGAAGTTTTCTTAGAAAGTGACACTTGGAGATGATTACCAATATCCCATCAAGGGAGTGGGAGAATCAAACCACAAACTGAATTCAAGGAATTCACTAAAAATGAAGGACGTACTATATGTACTAGGCTTGAAGAAGAACCTACTCTCCATTTCAGCTTTAGAAAATAAAGGCTTCAGAGTTGCCTTTATAGATGGAGAAGTTCTTATGTGGGCTAAAGGAGAAACCTTAAATGCAACAATCATCATTGGAAGTGAAGAAAATGGCTTGTATAAACTAAAGGGTCACTCAAAGGCTGCCATGACCCACGCCATTGAAAACTCATGTGAACTTTGGCATAGAAGGTTAGCCCACATCAACTACAAGGCACTACCATACATA